>CAUYSK010058931.1:0-63175 GCA_963575035.1 Avahi laniger | reverse complement strand
AAACTGGTCCCTGGTATCAAAAGGTTGGGGAACTGCTGGTCTAGGGCATTACCTTTATATTCGTTTGGTAGTACTGTTATTCCTGAAAGCCCTCTTCTCATAGTAAAATCTGTACAGGCTGTGGCCCAGTACTGGTCCATGACCTGTTAGGAAATGGGCCACGTATCACCACCTGAACTCTGCACCACTTCCCCCCTATCCATAACACCCCATCCCCACCCTCAGTTTGTGGAAAAATTGTCTTCTGTGAAACCAGTCCCTGGTGCCAAAAAGATTGGGGACTGCTGGTATCCTAGGTGACCTGACTGCTCCTTCCCAGTGCCCATCTTATATTTTCTCTGTTTCTTACCAGATCACTTCCTTGTGACATTTACATAAGAAGCTCTTTTCGCATAAATTGTTTGAGCACCTTATACAAGTTTGTACCATGTCCTCTTACCATGCTTTGTTTTTTCTTATTTAATATTAACTTGTCTATACATACATATTTTTATTATTTTATATTTTCCATTGCACTCTAAGTACTATTAAAGCACAAATAATTGATCTGTTTTGTTCTCTGCTGTATATCTAGCCCATAGAATAAATGCCTGATGAAAAGTGCATGATTAACAATATTTGTTGAATAAATAAATGTAAAACATTAAGTATTAGATTCTCTAGATTTGACTCTTGATATGATAAATAGAAATAAAATAACTAGTGTATTTTCTTTCCACACAATGCTTATATTTCAAGAATATTTTAGGTCCTCCTATGTTTGATCTCTAACAAATTTTCGCATGCAGAATTGAATCTCAGCTATTGAATGGGGAAGTCCATCCTGCACGATATGAGTAAGTAGGACTACAATATAGACCTCAAAGAATTTCAGACAAAAGTAAAGGGTGTTCTGGAATAAATCTTTCTCTTCAGAGGTTCCCAGTGTTAGGCTGCAATGATCAAGTCTTTGTCTTGTCGAGTCACTGAATATAGCTTGCCCTGAGAAAAGCATGGCTCTGCAACCACGAAAGGCAATAATGGAGCATCTGGGCAGTCAGTCATTTTCACAAAGAGGATTTGAGTGGTGCATTTCTATGTTTGACCCAGTCCACCACTTGTGCTGAGTGTCTCTATCTCCAGGTAATTTAGGGGAGCAGCATTTCCTGGACTCTAGTGGGCGTCCCTTCCTGAGGGGAAATTTTAAAAAGGAAAGTTAATAGGATATACTATAGTCCTTATCCTTACTATTGGTCTGGGACCACAGCAGGTACTCATCATCTTACTTCTGCACTACGCATACCAGAAACCCTTCAGCTTTAGCTCCTATTACTGTTAGTCTTTCTAGTTTACTTGATGGTGTGATTCATACTCTCACTATCAGGTGTCTAGTTCTTAATAACCGTCACTTTCTCTGATAGGTTTGGGACATGTTTCCAGTCACAGTAACAGATGTACAGTGCAGGGAGAGCCCAAATGAATCACCTTGGCTCTCCACATATTCCTTCCCACACTCTTGATATATAAGAACAACTTCTAACTCCTCCTGCTGAACAGAGCCAATGGCACCTTTAAAGTAATGACTCTTATCTTCTGTTCCCCATACACAGAAACCCGAAATAGCCAGGGGGTAGTCATAGCTAAAGTTCAATCATTGCTCTGCACACTGGTGAGAATTTGCCCCTCCTCATGATGAGTAACGCCAATTCTACACAGTCCAGAATTGCAATAACAGGAAACATAAAGCTTCCAGTTGCACCACTGGAAGTGAAGATTAGTGTAACAACCTGTTTTAATTCCTTGTATCCTAGATTCGTAGTCTTCTTACCAGGGACATGGAACCAAATATGGTACTTGCTTGCATGTGTATGTATATATATAATATATATATTTATACATATATATCCTATATATATGTAAAAAATATATGTAATATATTTTCCTGGAGGTTTATACCGCATCCTCACAGATTGTTTTCTCTGGGATGCACTTAACTTGTGCCTTCAGTAAGTTGTTCCCCTGCTCTATAAGGTGGGCAGCTTTTTGGTGGTGTGGTATGTGATACACCTCGAACCCATGACATATCCCTATTCACACAATTCCTTTACAGTAAAGTGATTTACTCAGTCTGATGTTCAGTACTGGGGGATCAGTCTCACGAGGGGAGATAGGGCAATCTTATGGCTCACGACAGTGATGTTGGTTGAGACCCAGTTGGCACAAAAGGCAAGCGTTTATCCGGAATAAGTCTCTACAGTATTTGTCCAAAATAAATTATTGGTACTTAAAAAAAAGCACAATTTAGTCACATTAATTGTTTAAAACCCTTGAGGACTGGTGTCAGCACAGAGGCTCAACACTGATCTTGTTTGCTTGAATACTGGCTGATTGGCAATGGCAAACTAGATCAGCCTTCGTGACTGAGAGATCATAGTGCAGGACCCCATAGATAGTTTCTATCTTTGATACTGGGGCCAATTGTTCATGCATCCATTATGCTAAAACTGTGATAGAAGATAACAGAGGCTGGCTAAGAGTGCCTTTTCCATGATAGATGCTCTCTTGCAAGTGTTAACCTGTCATACAAAGATTTAACACTTTGTGTCCACTACTGTATGCCTATGTCTAGACTCTCTTGTCTGTGAGTCTAACGTTAGTTATTTGTCCTTCAGCATAAAATGCAAGCCAAATGCACTGCCTAATGCTCTGTTTATTCAGAGAATTTTTTTCACCCCAGTCTTTCAAGGTTACTTCCAAGGGAGGCTTCAGTGCAGCTGTCTATTTTGTTTTCACACACCTAATATAATAACTTTTACGAAAAACCAACTTGGGCTTTTCCACTTTAATCCCATGTTGATATAAGATCTCTTATGTGACTCTCCTTAGATGTTGCCTGAGGGAGTCAGGTGGGATGAAAATTCTAAGCCTCCACAGGAGATCATGGAGGCTTAATATGCTACAGTTAAGAAGTGACTTCCAGGTAAAGATCAAATCCAGGGCACTCTCAGGAAAATATGGTCTAAATATAAACCTAAGAGTGTAATAGCAAATCCATTATAAAGTCACAGAAAAAAATCTAAGACAATGCACTAGAGGAGAGATTAGTCAAAAATAGGATCTTCCTACTTAAAGATGCCATTAAGGATGTTGCTGTTCAGTAAATTGTAAATTTGTAAATCCAACAGAGATAAAGGTATATCTTTAAGAAATTTATGCCTGCAAATTTTGTCCAATTTACTGAACTTCAGTAAGATTCATAGGAGACTGACATAATCTAAGATAATAATACAGGCAAAAATACCAGCCACTTCAACAGAAAGTGACAAAGAGGAAAGAAACTATACAGACACAGAGTATACACAAAAAATAAATAAAACTCATAATGTTTGAACACCCAAACTTCTATGAACAGAAAACATACTGACAAATACATGAGGTAATTTTAATGGAAAAAGAAGATATAGAGAGTTGAAAAAAATTCTCAGAGGATAAAGGTAAGAACAATGAAAAAAGATTTCAAGGTCTCGTGTCCTAATCAAGGAAGGGTTGAGCAGGCACAGTGGCTCATGCCTGTAATCCTAGCACTCTGGGAGGCCAAGGCAGGAAGATCGCTTGAGCTCAGGAGTTGGAGACCAGTCTGAGAAAGAGCAAGACCCCGTCTCTACTAAAAATAGAAAACATTAGCTAGGTGCAGTGGCATGCCTGTAGTCCCAGCTACTTGGGAGACTGAGACAGAAGGAGGATCACCTGAGCCCAGGTAAGGTTTGCCGTTGCAGTGAGCTGTGATTATGCCACTGCACTCTCACTGCGGCGACAGAATGACTCTATCCTAACAAAAAAAGGGGGGGCCTACATGTGTCAAGCTATATTTCAAGATTGATGTGGACTTCTGTGTGCCTCCTGTTTTACCCATTACTTTGGAAAGGAATGTTGATAGCAGTTATCTCATGTGCGGTTATTGTATGTTAAGATTGGAAGAAAGGTAACTTTCTTTTTGTAGGTCACATATCACCCTATGCGGAGGAATTACATTCAAGGATCTGTACTTGAGAAATTAGTTCTGTTGAGTTTTATCTTGCACCTGGACCTGACATAGTTGACAGGCTGCTGGAACTTCTGCTCTGCAAGAATGAGAATTTTGGTGGAATTGGGAATGAGTGTATTTTTAATAGGCAAACAATGTATATATAACTTTTGTTCAGCATAAAGACTATTGGGGTTTTAAAATATATTCATAATACTTTGGCATTCCTCCTTCAAAAAGCTGAACTTAATTATGCTACCCTGATTGTACGCTGAATGTAGTGGCTCAGTTCTAATGAATAGAATATGTTAGAAGTGGTGAAGTCTAAGCATAAATGGAATCACTACTCTGTCTTGGTATCTCCTGGATCACTGAGACTGGGGCAAGAATGCCATCATGTTCCCAGGAAACTTAAACAGCCTGTAGAGTTCCTCGAACGGAGTGAAATGAAGGCCTCCTGTTAACAACTAGCACCAACTTGCTATCATAAAAGGAAAGAACAAGCACAGTCCCCTGAACTGTCTGCATCGCCTAGCCATGACACTAAATTTAAAAACCACATACACACATACACACACACACACACAGACACTGCATCCTAGGGAGATGTTGCAGATTAGTATCATTCTTAAGGATCTAAAAAAATAAAATAATAGGGCACTAATCCCTATCATATAATATCTTCATTTACTTCATTAGTCTAGACTTAAAAAACCTATATGAATTTAGTGGATGATTATAGACTGTCACCAAATCAATCAAAGAGTAAGAGTAATGTCAGCTGTCACATAGGATGGGGCAACTCTGTTAAACCCTATTACTAAGGCATCAGGTACATGGTATGTGACCATTGAGTTTACAGATATTTTCTTCCCCAATCAAAAAAGATGTTTAAAAACAGTTCAAAATCCCGTGATATGATAAATGTTCATGTGCAGTTTTGTCCCAGGCCTGTTAAGTTTTCCAAACGTTGTTATCATATAGTCTTAGAAGGTATGGATCATCTGGACATCATCAAGAACCTAATGTTGATCTAATACACTGATAATTGCTGATATAGCCAGTTAAGCAAGAGTTTTCTAGCATACTGGATCTCTAATATGTAGAATATAAAAGTTGTGGCATTTTAAGGAACCTGTCTTATCAATAAAGTTATAAAGTATTCATAATCCAGTGACATACAAAGATTCCCTCCAAAGCTGAAGACGAACTATCACATTTTGCAACCTCTATGATGAAGAAGAAAGTACAGCACTGGTGGTGATCATAGGGTTCTGGAAGCAGTTTATACCACAGCTAGAGATAGTGAAAATTTTAATTAAATTTTAATTAAGCATTAATTTAATATCTCAAATTTCTATACAAATAGGTACAGTGGTAGTACAGAAGTAAGAACCTAATAAATCTCTGATGAAACACTAGGAAAACCAGCAGAAAGCTCAAAATATTGAAACTGGAAAATGAGGAGGTAAGAACGAACGGAGAGGGAAGAAAGTTCCCAGTAGAGAAAGCAGCGTGAGCTGAGGCAGAATGTTGGGACTAACGGCGTGTTGAGTAGCTGCTGTAGTGTAGAGCATGAAGATGGGAGTGAACAGAGCTGATGCTGGATTATTAAGGGCCGTAAAATGAAGAGAGGACCCTATGAATTAGACTAAGGAGATTTAGATTTATCCTGTAGGTTATGGGGAGTACATGTAACCTTTTAAAACTATAATTTAGCTAAAGTTTTACCTGCTTGACAGAGGATAAAGTTGAAAGAGCCAAAATTGAAGATAAGAGGCAGGTTGAATGGCACTTGCAATAATCTGTGTCATAAATAAATGTCTTAAATTAGCACATATCATATGGATAAAGATAAAAGAATGTGTTTTGTGGAAATTAAAACAAATAGGTAACAAGTAGTAATTGAGTTTTTGTGGGATTAAAGAAACTGTTATGTTTCTAGTCTAAATAATTTTGGCATTGGATACCACATATAGATATAAAAGCTATATAAATATCTTATTGATTAAGAATAAAAGAATATGAGTCAAATTTTATTGTTCTGTGTTTGAAGTGCCTTGAGATATACAGCAGACACTCCTGGAAGTATGATGAAACGTCTCTGAGTTGAAATAATAGATTATTATAAAAGTCACTACAGGACAGGCTATGACATAAAGTTCATAATATCATCCGAATAGTACTAGTATTATAAAGAAAAGTCAGCTAAGAATTACATTATGTCCCTGACAGAATTATGTTTCACTAGGTGTTATACTTTACTTATGTAAAGTAATAATATGGCAATTTTAAAATTAGATATAAGTTTGGTTAAATATATGTATTAATAAGATAATTGAAAACTAATCACATTGAGTTCTTTCCAATATATGGGATAATTTGACATATTTATGTATATAGAAAAGACTTCAAAGAGGGGTTCAGAATGCAAGTAAAAGATGGGACAACTGAAATGATAGAATCCTAGACAACTATGTGAAGCTTGGTTGGATTGAAGGCACAGTTAGGAAGGATGCAGGATTTTTGATGAGAATACTAAAAAGAAGTGGATTAAAAGTGAAAGTGTTTAAAATGTGTTATTTAAATTTAGATTCAACGATTACCTTGGATTTAAATTGACCTCTGAAACTTTCCTGGGTCCACATGGAAATGTCCATGGTTTTCAAAGCTCTTATGGAGACTACGTTATCTGTGTGTTCAGCGTAAAGGCTCAGACAGTGGTAGTGGGGGAACTTAGGACACAGTCAGGTACAAAACATGAGAAGATTACATATTATAGATTAGACATGTTTTATGCCCTGTTTTTACAATGTTCTGAAACTTGTATCATATGACTCAGTAAGTTTTTGTGATTTATCTTTATTCATAATCATCTGCATGTGTGATAAATATTAAAGATGCAGGAAAATATGAGCAAATTCTGTTTGGGTCCTGTGCTGACTGCTCATAGAATGGTCATTATTGTAGTTCATAACAATGATTTAAGCATTTGAAACACCTAAAAATCTTTGAGTCCATTTAACCTGTTTATGTCTTTAGATAAATGGTGTTTACAGACACTCCGGAAAGCACTATCTTCTGAAAAAGAAAGAAATGAAATTCTCAATCACCTTGATGCTAAGGCCTTGCCATCTCCATATCCACCTTGGTGCAAATATTTAGCACATATAAATATGGCTTTATCATTTTTTACAAATGTATGATGAATAAAATGCAACGATGACAATAAAATATCTGTGAATATGTCTGAGTTTTACTTGAAAAATATTTTTCAAAACAACAAAAGAAGAATTCAAAAAGAGCATGTGGTTCAACAATTTAACGGAGAGTATTCTGTTGATGACAATACCATTTTCATGAACATCTCATTAGTAAAATTCAGATAAATATACTTGGTTATCATTCATTACAACAATGCTTAGTTTTTCCCACATAGCAATTTTTATAAATATAGTAGTAATTTCCAAAATTAGGTTTCCCAAGCTATGATATTGCATCAATATTCTTAATATCATTAAGCTATATTTCAAATAAAGCAGCATCTTAACTGTAGATTAAAAATAAAACTAGGGGATTTTTGTAACTTCACTGAGAGTATGAAAATTCTATGCAAATTAAAAGAAAGTGTATAAATTTTATGGGGAATGGGAATGACATTTATGGAATTCTTTGATTAACTATGCTTTTCCTTTTTTCTTTTCTCCCCAGGGTTGCCATTTAAGCTCAAATGAACTATATTGATTATAAAAAGGTATATCTTGTACTTGACTGTTGTAACACAGTTTATGAAGGAAAAGTCCCAGGATATGATATTTATTCTTGCTGAGTTGCAGAATATAACAGCATGATGCAAAATATATCTCAGTAAGTTATGAAATATGCATATTTAGCTTTTTTTGAAGTTTTCCATGGGAAAATTTCACAAGAGTCTGGGAGGAAGTATTTTCAGTACTCAGGAGGTTGTTATCACAGCTGCTTTGCAATAGAGTAATAGCCAAATTAGCAATTTTTTCTCTGCTACAAAGCAGCAGCATCAACAGTTTATGATCAACTGATTGATAGGACAATGGATATTGTACTGTGGACATGGTAATTGCATTTTCACTCCACAAATCATTTCTAGAAGCCAAGATGATGACAAATAAACTGCATTTTTTACCGTACATTGTAATATTTGAAACATTTTATCTTAGCTTTAAACTGATACTTTTTGTTTGTTTTTGACAAGTTTTTTTGCTTTATCTTTGGTTTTGCTCATTTTGGGGGCAGTTATTCCAGGATACTTAAAAAGCTGCTGATGGTCCATATTAAATGTTGGTTGAAAGATGTAACTTGTGGATGATCTGCTGAGATAACATATTGGTTCTCTATTTCCTGTACTGCTGTTCCATATAGTTAGTGCCTTTGCATGAAAAGAGGATAGTATTATGCTAAGGAATCAATCTTCTATTTCTGTTTATTTTCTTTCATCTGACAATTTTGCTAAAAATTCATTACAAAAAGGGGGTATCTCGAAATGTTTCTCAAATAGTTTGTCTTCTATTTTCCCCTCCAGATCCACTGTATTAAAATATTGCGTCAATCATATCACGTCTACAGGTGAAATATTGTAAACATCCTCTTGCAAGTACTATACTAGGTGTCTAAGTGTATTCTATCTAATCCTTACCAAGCTTACAAAGTAATAATTTTAAGGAATAAAGCAAGGTCTGGTTAGCTCAAAGAAGCATCATTAGTAAGACCTGTGCTGACATTTTGATGGGTGGAGTTATGAGGACTACGTACTAACATTATACCAAGCAATATACGTACATTATTATGATTATTATTATTTATTTATATGTTTAGAAACAGGGTCTCACTCTGTGCCCAGTACAGTGGTGTGATCATAACCCATGGTTGCCTCGAACTTCTGGGCTCGAGCAAACTTCCTTCCTCAGCCTCCCACGTAACTGGGACTATAGGCACGTGTCACCACTTCCAAGTAATTTTTTTATTTATTCATTTTTTAAATATGTGAATCTCACTATTTTCCCCAGGCTGATCTCAAACTCCTGGCCTCCTTCAGCCTCAGCCTCCAGAGTAGCTGGGATTACAGGTATGAGCCGCCATACCTAGCTATATATATTTTTGTGCAACAGAAAAATGATTAAACCAATCCTTCTTGAATAATGATGTAATATTCTAGAAGGGGAGACTAAAGCTAATTTTAACATAAATTGTGGCAAGTAGATACATTTTATTTGGAAAATTACTTTATATTACTTTGTATATCACCCTAAATTCATATCTGCAATTGAGGTATCTAAACACAGGAAAATTAGAATTAGACATGAAATTACAGACTTTTAAAACTTACAGCAAATGACCAGTATTTCTGCCTATCACACTCACAGCTGAAGTTCATTCCATTGTGATAATTATAAACTGTTTTTCCTTTCTGGGCACCTTAGTAGAAATAATTACTAGTAACTGCCATATTCTCACATATTCATAGAACATTATCATCAATGAAATGTCTATATTAAAATGGATTTTACAAATGAACAAACTTCATTTTTGTGATAAATATAGGCTTCACTGAAGAGACTTTCAATATAGCAATTTGTACATGTGATTTCTCTAGATTGTTTTGGGGTGGCAGAGATTCGTTTGTATGAATATTTAACTTATATCTCCAAGATTATATATGATAGTGTTTGGGAGGTGCTCTTCAAATATTTGACTAAATAAAAGAAAGAGAAAGGTTAAGACAGAGATTTGTATTAATTTTTTTTAAATCTTGGCTTTTTTGCTGCAGTGTAGAACCAGTTTTCTCCTTCTAAAAAGGAAATAAGTACATTATTCAGCGTAGGCAGTTATGAATGATCTAAAAAAATAAGACCATTAATTATTTACCAAATAATATTATGTGTACTAAATATTCAAAAATATTATTAATTTCCTATGCCTCTAAACTAGATGTATAATGAATATAGAAATTTTTTGATGGCCCCCATTAAATTCACCTCCCTCATAACAGCAGGATTTCACATTGAGAATAATTTTTACCACTTTGCTAAGAAATTCCAGTTAAAAAACAGGGGAACATACCTTCCCTTTTTCTTTCATGGTAATACTGGGATACACAGGCAATGTTATTTCAGCCAATCAGATAATTGCCCTGTAAATTTAAATTTGGGGCAGTATACATTTAAAGACAAGAAGTCCTTCAAAGTTTTCATCATAGTGTGAACATAAAAATGGGATCACCAGGAGTAGTTGCAGAATTATGAACTATTCATTCAGGCATACATTCATTTCGCCAATAAAAATTAAATACCCTATGTTTAAGGTAGGTTCTAAGTTCTGGAGCTTAACTAATAAGGAAGAGGGAGACAATGTAAAAAATAAATAACATGATATGATATAATAAAATTTAATACAGTAAGTCAAGTAGTTAAAATGCCATGAAGAAAAATAAAAAAAGGAAAGAGGGATAGAGAATGCCAAAGAAGAGAAAATTTTCAGTAAGGTCAGCGAAGATCTCATTGAGAAAGTAACATGAAAGAAAAGATCTGAGGAAGAGACAGGGCTTTGTCATACGTATACATTAAGGAAGACTATTTCAGAAAGGGAAAGCATAAGCTGTAATGGCCTGAGGTCACAGAGTTAGTGGGTGGGCTTAAGTACTTTAATGTTTGGTAGGACTTGAAGGAAACTGTAGATTGGAATAGGAAGTATTCGGAGCATTTTAGATGAAATGGGAAATGATGTAACTAACTGCTAAATGGGCATTCTCTGGCTGGTAGATTAAGATGTAACAATAAATTTAAAGGTCAGAAACAGTGAAACCAGTAAGAAAGCCAATGTAGTGATCCAACCAAGAGAAGTCAATTTCTGCTAAGATCTTAGAATATGTTTTTAAAGAACAAACAGCATTTACTGACAGATTGAAAGATAGAATCAAGAATGACCATTAATTCATTGGCATAAGATAATTGTGGGAGACAATTGGAGAGAAGAACAGAAAACAATCTTAGGAGAAGTTTGAGATGTTCATTACATATTTAAATGCAGATGCTAATTACAGACTGGGTTAAGGGTATAAATTTGGGACTTATAAAAACATCAAATGTATTAAAACAATGGGAATAGACAATATTACCAAAAAATGAGAGTAGATAAGGAGAAGAGAGTTCAAGGATTAAGCCCAGGACACATCAATATTTAAAAATAGTGAATATGAAAAATAAACTTTAAAGGAGAGAATGAAGGACTAGAAAATAAGGCTGTAAGAAAACAAGGAGAGAGTAGTATCTCAGAGGACAATCAACATAAAGTCTTTTTTTTAAGAGAAGAAGATAATTAATTGTCATATATGCTGCTAATATGATAAAGATGAGGCTAGAGAATTGATTTTTATTAGCAGCTTAGATGTTACTTGTGAAAATAATTTTGACAGAGTGTTGGATAAAAGCCTCACTAAATAAAAAAAAAATGGTTGAAGTAGAATTACAGTAATGGGGTAGAAGATTCCTAATGTTGGAAAAGTAGACAGAGTGAGTGCAGCAGATGGCATGTGTTACAGTTATCAAAGCAGATTTTTTATATAGGCGTAGAAACATGACTATCAGGATTCATGCAAATACCCAGACTCATAGATACTGAGCTTTAGAAAAGACCTCCCAATTATTTGTTCCCATAATGTAGTCTAGAAAGATTGAGAAGATGGTAGAGTTTCTGGTAAAAACTGAAGCCAACATAAAATCCTGTCCCCAGGACTAAGCGAATTTTTCCCTCCTTTTGCTAAATAATATTGAAACCAATCATAAATAATTTAGCTTCTTGCTCTAGGAAATTCTTGCCCTGGAAGAGAGGAACATGAACCTAATAAAGAGCTTACTTCTCAGAACTAACACTTTGCTCATCAAGAATCCTTTGAAGACCCTCACCTTGCTATACCTACCAATACAAAATTATTATATTGTAAAATGTGTCAAATCAAAACCTTTCTTCATAAGGTCTGCTTCAAAATCATTCACACCATTCCTGAAGAGACTTTCCTAATTTCCCTATTTCGATACACTACTAAGATGCTGTGAAGAGGATGTTGTCCTTTCCTTTAGTAGATTTAAACCCCATAGCTTTGTTTGATCAACATAGTCCTCTGGTGAACATTTGAGGAGTGACACTGGTAAATTCACAAGACCCTAAACTTTGTGATGAGATTAGGATCTTCTCCAGGTGAAAACCATAGGTTTTCTCAGGGACTCTCCTGATGAGATGCATATCCACAATAGTTTCACTTGAATAGTTTGAGTTATTGCTAGGGTTGTTTATTCCCAGACTCCTTGAGAGAAGTAATGAGGTTAACCAGGGTAACAGGGCTACCCAGGATTACTTATTTGACTTAATTCTCTCCTGATCCCCACACTCTGGAGTTTCTCATAAGGGACACATATTACACAGACTTTGAGGGAATGTCACATTGTTTGGCAACAATGGAAGATATATTTTTCCTGAGAAGAGTAGCTTCAAATAAGAATAAGAACCTTGATGTTCTCATTGGCAATCTCTCTTAAAGAGGTGGACAGGTTTCTGCATTCTATTTTAGATAGACAAATCTAGAGCAGAAATGATTATAAATAGATAGAAAATAGTTCTATTCCCTCAGTAGGTTTCTTTGATTGCATTAAAATAAAACACAATAACGCACAAAAAAATAAAACTCAGGATTGGGGTTCAACCACCTGGACCTTTAGCTACTAATAACTAAAAATAGTTTTTGATTTCATGGATCCTGTCACTTATACAATTTATTGGGCCTTTATAATGAAAAATTTAAAATTACTAGTGATAAATTCTTAGAAATTGTCCTAGAGATTTGGAAGGAGCCTGTGTAAGTGATCCGTTCTAAAGATTAACTTTATTACTTTACAGTAAATTTCCATAGAATCGTTTCCATTGTGCAAAAGTGAGGGAAGACAGAGACATGGCCGACAACCAAATGGAAAAAGAAAAATTGAACATGTCACAGAGAGATATCTGTTTCCAGGTCAGAACAACCTTTTGGATCCAGGCGGAGGTACTCACAGTTTTTCTGGTGAATATTGAATTTAATGGCCTTAAAAAGAATGGTCAAACTAGATAAGAAGGAAAATGTAGAGAGTTGTCAGGGAAGACTAGTAAGATTTCTTTTATGCATGTTCTCAGCCCAGACTCAATAACACTCGTAAGATTGGAGACCTGATGCTTTATATTGAGCATATCAACTTAAGTAAGGAATAATGACAGCTGCTGCCAGGGTGGTATTAGTTCATAAGTCAATACAGGGAGTGGGATGACAATAAGGTTTTTCACTACTATATTTATTTTATAAAAACATATCCGACAGAGTGATGGTCTTCCTGCTACAGCTAGGACAATCACCGGAGGTTATTAGGGGTTGCCTCTCTGTGTCTTTATGTCTAGGTCACAATGTGTACCTTTTTACCAGTTGACATAAGTCATCTGTTTCCAGGAGGAGTCTGATTGTCATTTTCCTGGAGGAATGAGCTTTAACCTAGAAATTAAAAAAGAATTTACTGCTCTCTCAGTAACAGTGACTCCTTTAAAATGGGATGATGCCTTCAATAGAAAAGGAATCTATTGCACAGATCTTAGAGCCATGGCAACCTCTTCTATTGTGAAAGGGATACAATCCAGAATTGAAGAAACACTGATGACAAAAACAAAGTTATCCTTTCAGTAAATATGGCCACCAGATGTCACTGTGAAATAAAAAAAAAAAAGTCTCAAAATGTTTGTCTATCAGTCATCCTTAATAGCATCCCATTTTAGCCAGAATCAGGGTGGGAAAGAAAAAAAAACCAGGAAATTGTCAGTGACTAGACATTGCCAGTTCTATTACATCTGAGGGGCTTTTCTTTCTTGTTTTCCATTCTTAAATTCCTAGGTAGCTTTGAGTTTTACCAGTGAAGCCATTGCAGAGTATGACTATATTTATCTTTTATGACTTTTGTTGGAAAGCTCCCTGGGTTAGCTACTTCTGAACTTAATGGGTGCCTGCCACTTTTGAGTGTAATTGTCATAGAACAGCTAGAAAATCCTACATTGGGATTGGCAGTATCTGGCAAGAGAATTCATTTTTAGATTGCATCAAGTCTGATTACATTACATGTAGCTCATGTAACAGAGGTTGTCATTCAATGCCTTCATATCCATGCTATCTACCCAGCTACAGAAACAGTACTTTATATCCTGAAACCACTTTGTTGAACCCCTCATAGGAGTGGTAAGGAGTTGAATAAATTGTAAGTCATCAAGATTTATATGGTAATATACCCAATTCACTTTGAACCGCACTTCCATATATACAGCCAAAGGTAAGGCTCTTCAAGTGTCATTAGATACTCCTTATATACCCAATAAATTTCTTGCTAGGTATCCAAGTATTTCGTGCTAATTTTGGAACCATAGTGGTGTTAGTCTTGGATCTTTGAGTTACTAGTGATGTGATTGTACAATCCTGAGCATATTCCAGTTCCTGTTTTCTACATGGTATTCCAATTTTCAGATGTACATGTGTGACATCTCAATATAACTCAATATAAAGGTAATTCAATACTTTTCTTGTATATTTCAATAAAGCACAAGCCATAATTTTTTCTCTGAATGATGAATATGATGTTTATATTGGTTAGACCAAACAACATTCAAATAATTAAATATGTCCTTTATCATGAACATATGTCCTTATATAAATAAAACTCTGAAAAGCATATATGAACTAAAAAATTTTTAATTTTCACACTTAAATATTATGCTTAATAAAGGGAAAGGCACTGCAATATAACAATAGAAAGCACATTGGTACTGCTCTTTGGAAATCCAAAGTGAACAACAGTAAGACACGCAGATAAATAAATACTGTAAGTATAAATAAAATAAAAACACTGAACAAAATGAAAATATACAAAAGTAAATTTAAAAGTAGATATGAGTAAACTTTCATGGCAGGGCTTTTGAGAAGGTGCTGGTTTTTAATCCACTCCATATTCCACATTGTGTACATCTCCTGAGTCAAATTCTCATTGGCCCTGGAAGGGAGCTGAGTGAAAATGAGGAATAAGGTTCTTTCTGTAGGAACCTTATTCCTACGAGCTATTTTGGTTTCCACCGTGTGGACTGGCAGCCCACACACCAGCACTGGAGAGCTCATGTTAGGGGAATCGGAAAGCAGCAGAGTACAATCCTAGAAGAGGTTGGTCAACAGATGTTCTCCAATCCAGAGAAATCATTTTGCCTGATCCATCTGGAACCAGAAGAAAGCAAGACATCCTTTAAATTAGTAATCAAACCCTGCCTTCTTTTGAGAGGAAGAGTTCAGAAAAAGCAGGAAGCATAGGATAGGGTTCTGCCTAAAACTTCAGAGGTGTAATTTTGGCTACTGTGTCAAAACATAAGTGGGAAAAACTATTTCATTTTCTAAATTTTGTAATAAGGTGATCCGACAACTGGACTCCCCAGGAAAAGAAAGCTAACAATTGATCTAAGCCTACAGAGTTTAATAATTAATCAAACATGAAAAGAAACAAGTTAAAAAAATAAATTGAAGGGAACAAAGCTATTTAAGAAGTTTTAAATAAAGCACATTTTTGGTCTTGATTGAAAGCATGCCATATTTTTCTTTTTAATCAATACATAAAGCAAAGTTCCCAATTAGTAACCAGGAAGATCTAAAACAGATACGTTAGAGCATCAGTTCCCAATCTTTTTGGCATCAGGGACCAATTTCATGGAAGACATTTTTCCACCTACTGTAGGGGTGAGAGGATGATTTGGGGATGATTCAAGTACATTATATTTACTGTGCTGTCAAACCTCTCTGCTAATGATAATCTGTATTTGCAGACACTCCCCAGCACTAACATCACTGCCTCAGCTCCACCTCATATCATCAGGCATTAGATTCGCATAAGGAGAGTGCAACCTAGGTCCCTCGCATGCGCATTTTACAGTAGGGTTTGCACTCCTGTGAGAATTTAATACCACCGCTGATCTGACAGGAGGTGGAGCTCAAGAGGTGATGTGAGTGATGGAGAGCTGCTGTAAATACAGATGAAGCTTCACTTCTTCACTCGCTGCTCACCTCCTGCTGTGCGGTCCAGTGCATCACAGGCCACTGACCAGTACCAATCCATGGCCTGGGAGTTAGGGACCGCAGTGTTAGAGCATGGAGCCAAAATACAATAAAGTGTAAATAATAAGGGAAAAGACAGAAGAAACATACACTATATTTTTAAAAGATTAAAAAGTGAATAACATGAGATGCAAAATCAGAAATAAAAAAAGAAATAGAAGAGAGGAAATGATTATACAAAAATTAGAAGAAAATTTTCTCCACTGAATACAATTTTGAATCTGCAGGCGAAAAGTTTCAGTGAAATTCTAGAGAACTGATCAGAAAACATAAACACAAAAAAATTCAGACAAATTTCCAATTCAAAGGAGAAGAAGGAAAAAATAAGATTCTAGGTAAAAAAAGTAAGGTGTTTCAAATACAATTTATCAGGCTTCTGTCTACTTTATCATTTACAAAATCAGACATGGAAGATTACGAAAGGCAATCATAAAACGTATATAAGAATATACCACTTCTCAACAATCTAAAATCCTACAAAAATATGGAGGATGGGAAGGAAATAAAGATTTCTTTCCTAAGTAGCCTGTTTAATATAAAAGCACATTAAGCGAGAGAGATGGGGTGTGAGTAAAATGTCTTGGTGGGAGAATCGGTGCAACTTAATGAGGAAAATAATGGATACCATTTTTGTAAAAACAAGTGAGAAATCTGTGTCTGCTATGAGTAACCAGAAAAGAAAAATAATCATGAATGTATGAGAAACTATATTAGAGCTCTTCAAAGTTACAACATTAAAAAAAGGAATAGCTATTTGAACAATAAATGAAAATGATGGAGTGGAAGCCATTACTAAAATAGTTTTAAAAAATTATAAAAAATATAATTTTTAAATTACTAGTTATACCAGGCACATATTGAATTTTGTTAAAATATAATGAGTGCCAAATCGCTCAAAAATAACAACATAAAAAATATATTCATTTATTTAATATAATAAACACATAAAATAATGTCACTAAAAAGTGTTATAAAAATTTATTAAAAATGATGCCAGATAACTCAGAAAAAACAGTAGTGACAACAATATTAGAACAATATAGAATGAGTTAAAATATTACATTGAATTGATAGATATATTATATATGATAATTTCGATTTGCAATAATTTGTTTTATGTGCCAAAAGTTTGTCTATTTCAAAAAAACAGGAAAGCTGAGAATTCATTTATGATCATAAATTTAATATGAATTTCTAAGAATATGAAAGTTTTAATAGATATAAAATATATTTTTAAAGTTTAATAAATGAATAAGTCATTAGCCTCTTAAGGATTACACTTCTAAACGTGTTTGTGTGTGTGTGTGTGTTTATTTGATGTTAAAAATGGATTATGTACTTAGCCACAAGTATTATACTTGTAATCTTCATCACAGGTAACACATAATTTCCTAGAAAAAATTAATTATATAAATTGGCCTAAATTAAATGGAAAATTGGAAGATAACAGTTAAAATTGAGATTGGAAAATTGGTTGTAGATTTGGAAATAAAAATTTATCAGGACCAGATGGTTCACAGGTGAGATCTACATAACTTTGAAAGAACTTATAATTCAAAGGCCATTTAAATTATTCCAGGACTGCAAAAGAGATGAAATTAGTAAAATTTCTTGATGCAACAAAATGGTGCCAAAATTTTATATGCATAATAAAAATTATACTAAGAACCAAAATTATGCTATAAATATTGACGCAAAAATTCTAAATAAAATGTAAGCAAGAATGCAGTGATAAAACAAAAGCCTAGTGTACGATCAGGAATTTTTAATACAAACACATTTCACCATTACAAATTATCAAAACAATCTGTCATATGAAAATTTAGGGGAATTAATCACATGTCCTTATTAATAGATGCCGAAAAACAATTAATAAAATCCAGAATTCATCCCAAATAAAACTGCAAGTAATGTTACAATATTGTAGAGGGTAATGGCATCCAAGAAATTCTAATTGTGAAGAAATACTCAAATACCCAATTTATTATATTCTCAAAATCACATCTTTGGAAACCAGGACTTAAGTAAGATTGTCCAATATAATTATCACCAGTCACCAGAACTTAAAATTTCTACCCAAGGAGGTAAAAAATATACACATAAACACACACAGGCATACACAAATATCTACACCCACATAAAACACACATGAAGATCCCCATGTGTGCAAACGTGCACATATGACTGTAGATATGTTTTTTAAATTTTACATTTCATTGATGTATAATATATTTTACTGTTATAATATAAACTATACTAATACTTATTTGTATTAGATTGTATTTTTCCAACTTGATTGATACATAATTGTTATATTTAACTGTTTCTAAAAGTGTACATGTATTAAAACACACACACAAGGGGTCTTCAAATAGTTTATGGAAAATGAATATTACAAAAAAACTATGCATAAAGTTCAAAAATTTTTTGAACCAAAATAAACTCATGCTAACTTATAACATGTCTGAAGAAAATCTAGTTTGAGATAGTAAGAAAGACAAGACATCAGCTTGAAAAGAGTCCCTATCAGAATAACATGAATTCTCTAAAATTGAAGCAAGATCAAATTTATGGTGACATCTGAGTGGAAGAATGGTGAAATCATTGAAGCTTTACAAAAAGTCTATAGGAACAATGCCCCAAAGAAATCAGCAATTTGAAAATGAATTACTTGTTTTAAGAAGGAACAAGACAATATTTAAGATGAAGCCCTTAGTGGTAAAACATCCACATCAATTTATAAGAAAAAAATTAATCTTATTAGTAACCTAATTAAAGAGGACCAATGATTAAGACACAATAGCCAACACCATAGACAACTGATTCAATTTACACAATTCTGTCTAAAAAATTAAAGTGGAACAAACATTCCACTTAGTGGATGCCAAAACCATCGCACCTAAATCAGCTGTAAGTAAGAGCAGACCTTTGAATGGAAATTTTGAACAAGAAATATCGAGATCCTGAAATATTTCTTTGAAGAATTGTAACAGGAGATGAAATATGACTGTATCAGTATAATCCTGAAGACAAAGCACAATGAAATCAGTGGCTACAAAGAGGTGGAAGTGGTTTAGTCAACGCAAATGCGAACTGGTCAGGAACAAAGGTCATGGTAATGGTTTTTTAGTATGCTCAGGACATTTACTTGCTGACTTTCTAGAGGGTCTTGAGAAAGACAAAGGTATAGCAGTAAAACACCCAGGAAATCTTCACCAGAGAGTGAAGATCTTCACCACCACAGCAATGTTCCTGCTTATGCCTATCATCAAATAAGTGCAATTTTGTGAGTGTCCATGAGAAATCATTAAGCATCCAGCTTATAATGCTAATTTGGCTCCTTCTGACTTGTATTTGTTTCCTAATCTTAAAAAAAAAAAAAACTCTTCAGAGGGCACCCATTTTTCTTTAGTTAATAGTGTAAAAAGGTTGCACTGACTTGGTTAAATTCCAAGACCCTCAGTTCTTTAAGGATGGACTAAATAGCTGGTAGCCTCACTTACAAAAGTGTCTTGAACATCATGGAACTTATGTTGAGAAACAGAGTTTATATTTTTTATTTTTATTTTTAAATTCCATTTTTCCAAGAACTGTCTGAAGTCCTCTCATGTATGTGTGTGTGTGTGCGTGTTTGTGTGTGTGCATGTTTGAGAGTGTGTGTGTGTGTGTGTGTGTTATGACGGATTGGCTCACACGACTATGGAGACTGAGAATTTCTACAATCCATGAATGGCCATTTGCAAGATGGAGATTTAAGAAAGACAGTGGGGTGATTCAGTCTGAGTTTGAAGGCTTCAGAATAAAGGGAGTCTGTGATATAAATCCCAGTCTGAGAGCAGAAGAAAATGAGATGAAACGTCCCAGTTCAAGCAGTGAAGCAGGGGAAATAAAAAGATGGAGAGTGTATTACTCCTTCCTCCATCTTTTGTTTGTGCAGACTCTCAAAGAGTTGGTTGATACCTATCCACATTTTTGAGGACAATCTTCTTTACTGAGTCCATGGATTCAAATGCTAATATCCAGAAATACTTTCACAGACATACCCAGAAATGATGTTTAATCTGGACACCCTGTGGGCTAGTCAAGTCTACACATAAAATTAACATCAGAGAGAGACAGGCAGGATATTAGATCATGCAGGGTCTGACAGACCTTTTTAACAAAAGGACTCCAGGAGTCAAGTTTTCTCATCAAACACAACAGGCAGTGATTAGGAGAAATTAGATTTATTTTAAATGAGAGACATTTGTTGGGTTTTTGGCCACATGTTAAGTGCTTGAATTATGAGATCTCAACATTTAAATGCATAGAACAAGTCAAGCTAAAATTAAAATATTGATTTTTTAGCTGCCTTGGATTCATTCAGTAAGATATTGGGTATTATAGGCCCCAAATTATGAATACAACTTTTGGAATGCAAATAAAAACACAAATTTGTATTAGAATCAATTTGTTAGATATTTTTCCACCATTGGTTTTCAACCATTTAGATACAGGCAGGGATAAGAAAGAGTTGAGGTAAGAGTTGAGGTTTCACATGCTTGATATAGAAAACTATTGTGGCAGGTTTGCTACAATTGTCAAGAAATTGGATGAAGTAATAGACCCCGTAAGCATATAATATAAACTAGATTGAAAAGTAAATGATGACAGTAAGTTGTTGCTGTGAGGTCATTTATAAATTTAGTGAATATAGGTAAGAGAAATAATAGAGTATGTGATTCAAATACGGGATATTCAAATTTATAGTCAGATATGGAGTAAGTCCAAGTGATGAGCAAATCCATCATGGGACATGAGAATGCATTAACAAAGTAAATTGAAAATGGATATTCCTCAAGAAGAGGGTATCATGAATATTAAGATTTCAGTGTCTCCAACAATGAATGTAGTAGTGTTTAGAATAGGAAGGAAGAAACATCCTAGTGATAGCATAAAATAATTGTCAAAAGCACAGATAGCCTAAGTTTGAATCCTGATTTCACCACATACTGACTGGGTGACCTTGGGAAAGTTACTTAACCACTGTGTGCTTTAATTCTCTCATCTGTAAAATTGGGATAATAATAGTACATACAGCATACAGTTTCCTGGAGAATTATGACCTACTCTAAGATACCAGGAGAACTTCCGGCATGTAAGAAGCCCTATCTATAGCTGGATACAAATGTTTATGAAGGGGATTGGGAACAATGACTAGTTTAGACTGGCCGCAGCAGAGTGAGCCAGTGTGCAGTCACTGAGTATATTAGGAAATACAGTCAGGCTAAGACTGGCACACCTTGATTTCTATTAAGAAACATGGGGAAGAGCTAGAGAGAGAGCATGAAAAGGAGAGAAAGAAAAATACAGCGTTATCAAGCCAAGGGAAAAGAGCTTTTCAAGGACGTGGGTTGTGCTCTTCACTTTCCATCATGCTATAAGAAATTATAGAAGCAGCAGCTCGGAAACTTATTTATCCCTTTGGCTGTTAAAAGCTGCTTTAAGATTTGAATGCCAAGTGATAGTTTTCAAGCTACAGCCTCAATGAGTTGTTTACTCCATTAGCTGAATTGTTAAATTTAAACCCAACCTGCATTTTATAATATGCTACCCCGAAATGTAAGTAGAGTATGTGTGGGTGTGTGGGTGTGGGTGTGGGTGGTTGGGTGAAATTGGCTTCTCTGCTGACTCTTATCAAATAATACTGGACTTTATCTTGTTACCTAGGTGATAAATGGAACTTGAAATAACATCCAGATGGAATACTAGTATTCTTAAAGAGGTAGTTGCTTTACAAAAAGACGGGGTGGGGGGAAGCCAGAAAGGCAATTTTTTATAAACTATGGTGAGAGTGAGGGAGACATGGAAATTATTGTGTTTGTTTTTTTTTTTTTTTTTTTTTTTTTGAGAAAGAATCTCACTCTCTTGCCTGGGCTAGAGTGCTGTGGCATCAGCCTATCTCACAGCAACCTCAAACTCCTGGGCTCAAGCGATCCTCCTGCCTCAGCCTCCCAGGTAGCTGGGACTACAGGCACACGCCACCATGCCTGACTAATTTTTTCTATTTTTAGTTGTTTGGCCAATTTCTTTCTATTTTTAGTAGAGACGAGGTATCACTCTTGCTCAACCTGATCTCCAACTCCTTAGCTGAAATGATCCGCCTGCCTCGGCCTCCCAGAGTGCTAGGATTACAGGCGTGAGCCACCGTGCCTGGCCAAGACACGGAGATTTTAATGATACACTCGTAACTACCTCTTTTGATATAATATGTTACCTAGGGATCTATTCATTAGCAAATTACAATAGAAAACATTGGCAAATTAGAGTATAAGTTTGGAAAATTTTTAGAAACAAAAGAATTTTCAGTAGTAAGCTGATTCACAGAAACCACCTGTTTAATAGGAGAGGCATATTACTCTGTTAACAACACTGTAAAGTAATTTGATCATTACCGTTGCACACAAAGGATTATTTTAAGATGAATGGAACATATAAGTTTTTCTAATTCTACCAAAAATGATGATTAAGATGAAGATGAGGAAATATCTGCAGAAGTTTGTAATGTAGTAGAAATATTCTTGCTGATAAATATTAATTTTTCTCAATTGTTAAAAACTATTTGCATTTTTAAACCATTTATTGAGGAAACCACATAGCATGGAAATCTCTGGATATTGGTGATGTCTACATAGCCATCTATCATTTCTGCCCACCTGATCAGATTCATCAGAGAATGAATACTAGTTCAGTCTAATTAAAATATATTAAATAAATTAAATGCAAAGTAAATTAAATATATTGTTACTAAGTATTTATGAGTGGAAGGCTCATAGTCAGAAGTTGAATTCTCCCTTTTTTGTCTAACCCAACTCAGTCACATCTCTCATGATGAATGAATGAATGCATGAATATCTCTCATGATGAGTGAATGAATGAATATCTCCTTTCTTTTAGGTGATAAGCATTGTTTTCCCATTCTCTATTTAAAATGCAACTTAAACAGTTTTTGACATTCCACTATGGGGATAGGCTGGAAAGGACCTGTGTCTGAAATACGTAGGAGTAGGTAATAAAATTCTAATGGCAATTATTTTTGAATCCTGGATTGCATTTTTCAGAAAAAAGACTGATATGCACTGACTCATATTACAACATAGATGACTCTTAAAAAAGTGAAAGAAGCCAATCAAAAAATACCATATATTATATGATTCCGTTTATATGAAATTTCTAGAATAGACAAACCCATAGGTACATGGTTGCCAGTGGCTACATTGAGGAGTGACTGCTAATAGATATAGTGTTTTTTTTTTGAGGTGATAAAAATTAGATATTAGTGATGTATAGTACAGTAGTGATGTATGTACAGTATATCTACAACTCTGTGAATATGCCAAGAAAATCCCTGATCTATATAATGGCATGAATATTATTGAATGTGAATTTTATCTCATTAAAGCTATTATTAAAAATTAGAACTATTAACCAAGATTGACCTTATTACTATTTTTAAATTTTTTATTGATAAATAATAATTGCATATATTTGTTGGGCATATGTAACATTTTGATTCATATGTGCAATGTATAATGATCAAATCAGGGTAATCAGGGTATCCATCACCTTGTACATTTATCATTTCTTTATGTTGGGAACATTCTAAATCTTCTCTTCTAGCTATTTTGAAGTACACAACAAATTAATATCACATTTACATATTTAAAGTGTGTTCAAACTGACTTTTTTATTGTGTTTCTTCTGCTTTAAAAATATTTTTGCAATATCAGAGAACTATTGCACTGGCTAGATTAGACAGGCATGGAACACTTTAATCAAGACTATTAAAATAAGGGAAAGAGATTGAACCCAGCTCGACTGAAACAAAAGGCAAGAAAGTTTGTAAGACCCGGGGTAAATGAGCAGGAAAGTACTGGAGGATAGATCTGTGTCTGTTGTCCCGTGCAATGACTCTGCAGAGACTCCAGGCAGGTCCTGGGCTATCCAGACTGAGGCCTCTGCATGGAGGGCGCCCTCACAGCTCCGCCACAGTATCTGCAGCCCAGGAGGACATTAGAGGGGAGGTTGCTGCATGTGAATGGGCCATCTGTACTTGCTAATTACTCTCACTGAAGTTAGGCTCCTTCCCTTCCACAGAGATTGGGAAATAGAAGCCCTATCTTTCTTCATGATTGCATTTTAATGGGATGGTTCTCAGGTCCTTGAGAAAGACAATCCTGAGTTGTAAAATTCTGCAAGAGGCTGGGAGAAGATTTACATTTCAAAGGGACACAGATAGAATTCACAACTGCAAGTTTTCTAAAGTAAATGCCCTAAGAAAAGAGAGATTAGGAATCTATATTAAGTAAGAAACTTGTATAAAGTTTACTCAAGCTGAGGGGATGTTTAAGGCCATCTTGTTTAGCAATTATTTAAATCTAAAACTTTTTTTGTACTATTGATGTTTTGCAAATAAGCTCAAGAATTATAAATAATTAAGTATTAATACAATGTCATTGTCTTAGTATCTGACTGTGAGCAAGTCTTAAGTGGTTTTCAATATTGATTAGGGAATGAAACACTACAAATAAAAATTAAGTAATAAAAGAAATTTCAAACTCAGGAAGACCCTGGGAAGCAAATTTGAAAGAAATGCATATTAACTTTAAAAATAAAGGATGAAAATGCTGTGACTATATGACAGCCAATTACTTTTTAAGATATTTTTGAAGTAACAGAGAGAAAAGAAATAAAAAAGACAGAGGAGATTGGGTGTCACTAGTTTACATAAACTTTAAAAGGATCAAATATTAAATAGTTTAGAAACATGGAAGTAAATAATGAATGAATAATACTGGAAGATTTTTGTAAGACTTAGTTCACTCAACAAACAGATATAATTAAGTGAAACAATAAAACATCCAAAGTGAAATATTTTCAAGGATTACACGAATGTTTAAAAAGTAATATGCGGAGGGAAGACAGATGGAAAAATAGATGAGATATAGACACATATGTATAGACAGGTAAGTATCTCTGATTGACTGTTTCTTTTGTCCATGTTCACATTACTTCTTTACCAGAAAATTTCTTCCTGTTTTTATTTTAATTCAAACAATGTGTACATATATCTTTATAAGAAACAGCTATGCCTGTATTATTTAAACATAGGCACACATTATTGTCACAATACTGTAATTAATACACCAAAGAAAATAAGTATGTGTTTAATTCTAGATAAGCTTCAAAATAATACACAATTAAATAAAAATAATACCAGATCTCTATGTCCTTACAACTACTAGTCAGTCTGCTATCTGGCTATACAATTATAGTAACACTAGTATTAATAGTAGCCATAGTAATAATAGTAAGATAATTTCTATTGCAAGAATCCTAGAATTAATATCAGGTAGACGGAACAGGTTACCAAAAAAGAAATTCCTAGATAGACGATTATACCATTCATTAACATAATAAAAACAAGTTAATTTAATTGCAAAGTTACCTAGGTAGGTGAAAATAATTAGGTTGAAATGTTCGAATTAGAAAGTGGCAAAGCTTGATAATGGGTAAAGTATTAGATAAAATTTTATTAAATAATGCTGTTTTTAAAAGTCCCATCAAACTCACTCATTTTTTTTTCCAAATCTTTTTACCAAATTTGTCACCCTCCCAACAGGCAACACCAGCATCTCTTTGTGATAAAACTTCCCAGAGGCTTCCGGAACTTGCTATGCTGGTGCTTGAAGAGTCACACATATCTGGGAATTCATGTTCCCCCAACAAAGATCAAGTCCCTCATCCCTTTTTTCCCCATCGGAGCATACTTGAAATATAACCCACACTGACCCCAGAATGCCCATGCAGAATTGAGTCAAAATCATAAATTGTTAGACTCTGCCTGATACCATAGTTGCTTAATTTTCTTTCACACCTTGCAACAATTACCCATTCTTCTACCAGTTTTGCCAGGGAATATTTCTAATAAATTATATTATGTGAATTATCATCTTATGTTTTGCTTTTGAGAATTGCAGTCCATGATAATAGCCAACCCTGCTATAAAACATCTTAGGCAAATTTCCTAGACAATGTGATATTATATTGATAATAGATTTTTAAAGTTGAAAAAGTAATATTTGGAAAATATAAATACTTATAGTAACTATAAGGAGAGTAAAAGGGACTAAGTATGATGGATTATTTCATTTCAAAAAATTTATAATTTCAATAATTAAATAAATTAAAAAGGTGCATGGTGTAAATACAAATATACAACTGTTTCAAGATCTTTCAAAATCAGTTTAGTCTTCCTTTTTTGAGTAAATTTATAATTGGATTTTCTCAATTGAAATCACTAGGCATCAAGCAACTGAGTTCAATAATAGAGAGAAATATTTTAAGTCTCATTTTATTTCTATAAATTACCATGTCAGATTATGCTCTCAGTACCTGAAGGTATCAGCATCCCCTTTAACAAACAACTTCAGGTACCTAAAAAAGGCAAGTATCACTTGCCTTTGGGTGCTGGAAAAGAAAGGTTTTCTTTTCTTCATCAGCTGACAAACTATTACAAATAAAATGGGCCAACCCGTTGTTGCAAATCAAGCAGAATTCTGACTTATATTTTTTACAAATATGTGACTTAACATTATGTTTACATGAATTTACATAAAGAGGAACTTTTGGCAGAGAAACACAGAACACACCATTATTACAAAAACAAAGAGACCTAGGAAAGGTAAAGGCATTTATCATAGGAGCATTTAAATTTGATGTACTTTCTCAAGAAAAATAGTTACTCTCATGTGCTTTCTATGGGAAGGCTAGATATTACTTATTAGAAACAATATTATTTCATAGTAGTTCAGAATTTGGACTTTGTGCTGAGCTTTATAGATAGATGTATAGATATTGATACAAATATAATATGGAGACATGTCAGTGATGATGGTAATAATGATTATAACAATAATGAAAAGAGTGATACTTTGACCGTTATATGTGGAAGGAAAAAAGCTATGAAGTGTGAGATAGGGCAGTAAGAATAGAAAAAGACTATATTCCATATTTGGGGAGGATTTTAATAGTGGAGTACATTTGGAGGATTTTAATAGTGGAGTACATTTGGAGAAGGACTAGCTAGAGTTAGTATACTAAATGTTAAAAAGATGAATAAAACAAGTACATTTTATTCTACTCTACAGTTAAAATAATTCCATGACTATGTCCATGTTATCAATCATAGTGAAGGTTTTAAGTATTCCATATATTAAAAGTATTGAGCTAAAATGTTGTTAATTGGCGTCTTTAAAATGCAAGGATGCAAATTTCAATCATATTTTTAATTATTCACTTCCAGACTGGCAAACAATTTATGCATAAAGACCTCCAGAGTAACTTTTCAGCCAAACGATTCTATAAAATGGTCTTTAAAGCAATGTTTCACATATTGTAACATATTAGAGTTGCTATTTTATAGAAAGAATAAAAGCAGAAACAAAGCAGACATAATTTCTCCTTTGTACCATACTCTTCATTTGATCATTACAGAAATGGTGATCTAGCACTTCTTGTATTATCCTGGATAGAGCTGGAGCCCATTCTGCTAAGTGAAGTATCACAAGAATGGAAAAACAAGCACCGCATGTACTCTCCGTCAAATTGGTATTAACTACAGATACACCTTTACATCACACACATAGATCATCTTGATATATGTGTTCATGGAAATTAGCATGACATACATAGTTCTAGAAGATCTCTGATGACTAATAATTTGAATAATTTTTCTAGTGTTTTAACATATAAAATAATATAAACAATGAAAATATATTTACATTTTAAGTATTGCCAATTTCTTAAATCATTTTCAGAGAATTGCATTCTTTAAAGAAAATAAAGAATGCATTAAGCCTTATGCAAAATTTAAAAAAAGAAACAAGCAAACATTTATCAAGCAGTACTATAAAACAATTTACAAATCAGAAAAATATATCCTTCAAAGATATATTATTCCTTGCCAAAATTTCCTTAGAAATATTGCATGCCAAAGTCATTAATTGTACATCTTATAATATATACTTTCTGAAATCATAATTTTTGCACTTATATATCAATACATTCATGAGGCTAAATCCCAGGATGGGAGTACATTTCTGTTTTTGTTTCTCAGGAATAGGGTCATGCACAGATCCTTGCATGAATACAAGCCACTTTCTGTTTTCTTCAACTATTGCCTGCTACTATTTAACCAATTACAAAGCAGTGAATCCAGGTGGAAATCAACTCAGCAGGAAATTGCTCTCAAACTATAATTTCACTAGATATATGTGATAATTACCACTACAACATTAGCATTAATGGCAAAGATAATTTAGTTCTCCTATTGGCCCTAGATCAGAATGACACATTATAATATCTTCTTCTATATGTAGAAGAATATTTTCACCAGTTGACATTTATGCTACATATAAGAAGTAAACTGAAGTAGAAAGCAATTGAATTTCTACAAGGTAATTGAGACTGAAATTATACTGAATTACTCATTGATTGATTAAAAACAATCTTGGAAAGTACAGATTTTTGAACAGAGGTTTTTCAATATACTCAACACAGAATGATCCAAATATATTTTAATTTCAGATAAAGACAGACTAGAGTTAGAGATAGACTATAGGTAAGTTCATTCTTATCATTGTAAATTCTAGTGACCATTTGGTGCTTAGAAGAAAAACGCAATGTATGAAAATATTCTTACCAAATCTGTGAGATGACATCAAATCAATTTTTGAAGACATTTTCAAGACCCACTTACATACCCTGTAATAAAATGAAATTCTAAACAACCTATTTATCAGGAAAAAAGCTAATTATATTTGAGATAAAGATACTCATTTATTGCTTAAATTTGGTAGAGAAACAGATCATTTAATCAATATTTGTTACTTCTGAACTTATGTATTTTGCATGTTTTGAACAATTTATATAACAGCTTTTTCTCAAAGAACTGGAAATTTGGAAGGAAAAATGCCTTAGAGAATTGAAAACAAAACTGCTTTATTAGACGTTTACAACTTATGTAGGTCTCATCCCTCTAGATCATATTTTTTCACTATGTGTGTTATCTGTCTGATTTCACTGTCTATACCTTTGGGCCTGATTAGATGATTTCTGTCTATTTTTGCTATCTCTGTTTTTGGCCATGTCTTAAATTTTCTCCTTAGAATTGCTAAAATTGCTTCTTCCCTATATCAGACGATTTTTAAATCGTCTTCATCTCACTTTAGCTTGTGTTTTGCCCAAAGTGTTTTTCCCATAGTGCTTAAACTTTATCTGGCTACCTCCTCTCTACTTTTCCTGTTATTAATAACATTGTCTATAAAATCACATAAATATGTGGTAGGATTTCTGAACCCAGTAATACTGACATTTTCAACTGAATAATTCTTTGTTGCTTGGGGTGAGGAATGGGGGCGGGGGAAGTACTGCCCTATGCATTGTAGGGTGTTTTGCAGCAATCCCCTGAAACTACTCAGCAAATGACAGCAGCACCTATAAGTCAATTATGATCACCAAAAAATGTTTCCAGACTTTACCAATGTCCCCAAAGGGCAAAATTGCTTTCAGTTGAGAACCTCTGATGTGTATGACAATGTTCACATCTTGAAGCTCTTCTAGTTTTCCACTGTGTTTGGTCCCTGAAAAGCGTTTTTACTGTGGAGCAGGCTCACTGTGTACTGGCTACCAACTTGTTTGAGACTGATGGATAGAACACACTTATGTGCAGAAAATTATATGAAGTGGACTTATTACTTACAGATAGGCAACAAGAGTCCAAAATAGATTGGATTTCATTGCCATCTGGTCCCCCAAGGCTCAAAAAATCTTCTCCATGGAGGATGGAGTCTCAACTGTGTGTGCCCCGCATGCACCACACCCAAGGGACCCCAAAAGGCAGCCCTCACTGGGTTATATACTTCAGTGACAACAGTACTCACTGGGAAAACTTTGAAAGCCATCTTGATTTCATGGGAGACAGGAAAAAACTCTGTGCTGTCCAGGTAAGTTTCTATCTACCTCAGGAGATTGCATAACCAGTGTATTCTGCATTAGTTTTTGAGAATTGTGAGCAACAAAGGGAGAGAACTGAATCAGTTCAAGGCTACCAAAGAACTGTCCTTAAATGATTACTAAAATTATTTTGTTTAAAAACTATGTCTGGAACTTCTAGGCATTACTTAATATTTGTTTAAATTCTGGTACTGATCTAAAATATCTTAGCTAAAAATTAGGTTAAAATGAACAGTTCTATTTATGTAATAGCTAGTAGTCATATGCCAAAATATATCAGGCATTTCTCTAAGAATTACCATATCCCATTCATTATTCTGGTCCAGAACACATTAAACTAGAAACACCTAATGAACTAGAGTGGCTGAATTTTATTGATTATGATTTCACAAAAGAACAATTAAGTCTGATTAAGGATATTTAGATAAATTGGACCATAACAATGGGCTTCTCCTATTTCTAGAAATTCAGAGATGAAGTTCTCTGAACAAAGATTGAAAGATTGCTGCAACTAAAATGTATGGTATAATATTCAAAAACATACATTAAAATCCAATGGTTAATTTATACAAAATTAAGGAAAGTACAAATACCGAAAGTAAATTGAAATCATCAATCCTTGGCAATAAGAGAGAACGAAAACCAACTTTTGCCCTGAGGTTTCCTATTTAATGCTTGAGAACTTTAGCTGCTTTGGGCAACCGCTCTCGCAACTAGGACATGTGATAAACTTTAATGCCTGAACAAAGCAATGTATTTTACACATTTTATACATTTACAACATAACACTTAGAATCTAAGGTTTACAATCTAATGAGAATAAAATATAAACTCTGCTACATGTTGTTATTAACTTTAGAACTGTGAAAAGAAAAAAAAATAATCACACAAATACCAATCTACAATAAGCATGTGACCAGACGTGTTTTGAATTTTGGATTTTTTTTCAGGTTTTGGATTATTTGCATTATCCTGGTTGAGCATTTCAAATGCAAAAATATGAAATCTGAAATGCTCCAATGAGCATTTTCTTTGAGCATCATATTGGTGCTCAAAAAGTTTGGCATTTTAGAGCATTTCAGATTTCAGATTTTCAGATTTGGGATACTCAACCTGTATAAATTTTCAATTATTTCTAAAATTTCTTCTGCCTTAGGATGTAGTATGCCTAGAATAGCACAGGTATTCTTCATAGTTAACACCTACTTTACCTCCCTGGGACTATGAGGGTAGACATTCAATAGAATTCACTTTCCCAGCTATGAATAGAAACACGAAAATATCCACATATGAAAACCTATGTGAGTAAATAGTTGAATAAATAAAATGGGAAAATTGCTGCCCACCAAAACACTTGGTGGCCCTGAAAAATTATCTGAATATTAAAGCAGATGTTTTAGTTAGAGCTCTAATACTGGCTGCATGGGTTAATGAAACATGGGGTTAATGAGTGGGTAATCAATTGTTCAGGCTACACAACAGAGGTAGAAAGATTAAATATTCTCATTGTTCGGTATTAAATGGATCATAAGAAATTGAACTTAATCTGAACAGCAAAAAAAATTGCTCTGAATTGACTATGGGTAAAATTCTCTGAGGAATTTCTTCTGATATTTATAAATTAACACTACGGGTATGACACATATTTAATTCTAATTGACGTGATTAAAATTTTCGCCATTATTTTCATGTCTAGATAATCACAAAGCAACTAATCAAGATAATAGTAGGTTTTGCTAATTTTAATGATGTAAATATTTCCTGGATGGCTGATTTCAAAATATCAACATGAAGTTGCTGACTGCAAAATTGTGAATATATTAATATGTTCACTATACAATGGCTCGCCATTATATAGTAGTTCCACTATGCAGAGGCAAGGGTGAACTATATTGTTTAACAGTTATCTGCCATCTAACACCTATAACCTCAGAACATACAGAATAGTAAAATGTCTTGAAGTAATTATGCAGTTATGTTTTGACTACTTATTACCTGTGTTTCTAATATAAAATATTTAATTATTACTGCAAAATACACCAAATCTCATAAAAATTTTTGTCGTGCTCAAACATAACCTAGGTTTATTGAGTGAAGAGAATTCTGAGAAAAGTAATTCACACTTAGATAAGTAGACACAGTAAAAACTTAACACATTGACTATGAAATTAAGATAATAAATATACATATAATTCAGCTCTTCCCATCAGAGTTATATATAAGAATAGGAGTGTCTCCAGCTTATACTCAATTTTGAGAATTCACCAGTTGCAACACAATAGGCCAAATGTAGCCTGAAATCCTTCTGTTGTCATGGTGAATATCTGGGCTGGTAAACAAACATATCTAGACATATCTATATCTATCATCTATGTATATCGATACAGATAGATTATATAGGCAATTGGTTAATATTTAGTCATTTTGTTTGAAAGTATACTTTGTTGAATTTTCACCAGAAAGATGACACTGAACACTTATATATGAAATTAAAAAATCCATGCCTTAAACTGGTTTTTCTACCACCATTTTGCAACGAAGAGATTTAAGCTCAAAAATAAAAATTTAACTTTGTTATGATGAAGATGACTCACATGGGAATAAATTGAAAAGAACTTGGGCTTGAGTCTCATGTCTTCAAATATTGTTTGGCAACCAAGTCCCAGCTTCTAGAAAGGTGGGAGGTCAGCCGTATATTGCTTCTTTGGTGAGATGACCACATAATATCATTGTTTTATCAACATATGACATTAATTCCAAATTATCATTACATTTTTAAAATCTCAAAGGTAACAAAATATTAAATCATGACACTGACCACTTACTGGTTAACCTTAATACAAAGAAAACATTTTTTGTCTTGGTGTACTATTCCAATAAGTACCATTATTACAGGATACACAACTGAGAATTTTCTGCCTGACATATTTGATTCAATATAAGAATGTACATTTTTTCAGTGAATTTATGTATTTATTTTTTTATTTTGATAAATGTAAGGGTACAAGTGGTTTTCTGTGACACTGATGAATTATGAAACCAGATAACTAAAACTTTATATCAATATACTCCTACTGAAATATATTTTAATTATAAAAACAGTATGTATTATGAAAATAGTTCTAAGAATACCTAGATAATTTGAAAATCATATATATATATATATATAAAAAGAAATTCATTTTAATTTCTAGTGAATGGTAAAAAGGTATAATATTTGATGTATTTTCAGTTTTCATATTTTTAAAGTTTTATTGTATTTTATTTCATATGTCATAGTTATTTTATAATTTTTTAAATTGGTTTGGAATTTCAAATGTGCATGGCAGTGAGGTAATGGCTAAATTATATCTCCAAAGGCCTCTGAGAAATTGAGGTTCTATATTAATTATACCATGATTAAAATATCCATGCTTATTTTATGTAAGTAGAAACTGAATATTAACTCATGAGTTGAAAATCAAGCATATCCTAAAAATATAAAGGGAATAAGATTCCATCAGTGTTCAATTCATTTAAGATCAAATTCAGAGATATATATTTAAAAGAGAAAGTAGTTTTACATATCTTAAAACCTTGTCAACCTGGGTGGGAGCTGGGGATTCCAAGTGTAGTAAATATAATTAGTATTATATACAAATTGAAATTAGGAAAAGTGCACTATGACACTATCCCCTCTGGAAGTTATGGAATCATTAACAATGTAATACATAGAGTTTCATTCATCTCATCAGAATTTGAAACAAGAATCTAAACAAATTTCGACCTAAGTATCTGTTAGTAGAAAACAGCAGTTGGATAATTCAGATTTCAGTGGCCTGAGACCTTGACAATCGTCTATGTGTATGGTACAATGCTATTCAAAAGACAGTGGGTTTGTAACTATTTTCTCCAAATCTGTCAGTTACCTTTTCATTCTGTTGATTTTTTGTTTGTTTTCATTTGGTTTTTTTGTTGTTGTTGTTGTGTGGACACTTTTTAGTTTCATGCAGTCCCACTTGTTTATTTTTGCTTTTGTTGCCTGTGCTTTTGGTGAAATATCCAAAAAAATTCTTGCCAAGATACGCTAAGTGAAATAAGCCAGACACAGAAAGAAAAATACTGCATGATCTCACTTGTGCCTGGAATCTGAAACAAAACAAATCTCAAATACATAGAAACAGAAAGTAGAAAAGTAGTTACCAGGGGTAGAATAGAGTGGGGGAAAAAGAGAGATGAAGATCAAAAGTTACAAAGTTTCATTTTATGATAAAGACATCTGCACCGAATGTTTATGGCAGCACAATTTACTATGGCAAGAATGTGGAAACAACCCAAGTGTCCATCAATCCATGAGTGGATTATTAAAATTTGTATATGTTTACAATGAAATATTACTCAATCATAAGAAACCACAGTGATCTAGCTTATCCTCTTATCCTCTTATCCTTTCCTGGATTAAACTTAAGCCCATTATCCAAAGTGAGGCATCTCAAGAGCAGAAGAACGGGATCCACTTGTACTCGCCATCAAATTGGTACTAACTGATCAACACTAGGGTGATCACATAGCAGAAATACTCTCTAGGAATTAGGGGGATTGGGGGGCAAATCTATAACTAAAGGACACGGGGAGCACTAAAGGGAGGGAAGGGCATGCCCTTAACCTGCACTTGGGTGAGGCAAAGACATAAAGTGTAACTATAATGTTTGTACCCTCACAATACTCTGGAATAATAAAAAATAAATAAATAAATAAAGTTACAAAGTTTCAATTATGTAGGATAAGTCTAGAAATATACTGTATGAAGACTATAATGAATAATATTGTATTAGATATTGGAAATTTCCTAAAAGAGTAGATTTTACGTACTTTTACCATACACAAAAAAGTAACTGTGAGATAACGGATATGTTGATTTGATTGCCTGTAGTAATTATTTCACTATGTATATGTAAATCTCAAAACATCACGTTGTACATAGAAACTAAACACAAAAAAAATGATGATAACCTCTTTCATATGAATAGGCTGCAGCCATGCCGGCATGTATTTTGAACGTTCCATGTTAACATGGAGAAATAAATGACATTATTGTTTAAAAAAATAACAGTGTGGATTAGACCACATGAAATTCTTGTGAGAAGGCCAATGGTTGTTTCAGCTTCTATTCTAGCTGTTTCTTTTAACCTTTAGAGGATATGTTGCCGTTATGTCAAAGACTTATTTTTATTCTTTGCTCCTAAAGAGTGAGTATATCTGTGGATTACAATAAATGAGTTACTAGAAGGGTGTTAGTAGAGAATTGAAGAAGGAGATAGGAAGCTTAAAGAGGTAGGCATGTTAGAATGAATTATAAGACCAGGAAATCCATTATCTGCCTATGTTCACCAACAAGACCTAAAAGATACTTCCTTCATTAATGTAATAAAGAATTTTATGATAAGAAAAGCACCTTTGAGAAACTGAGTAGTGCCTATTCTGTGTAAGTCATAGTTGACAATAGGAGGTGCTTCCACTGAATCAGACTAGAACAGTGAGACATTTCCTAAAAAAATTAAAAAGAGAATTACCATATGATCCAGCAATTCCACTTCTGAGTATATATCCAAAAGAATTGAAAGTAGGGACTTGAACAGATGTTTGCTCATAGCAGTATTATTCATAATAACCGAGATGTGGAAGCAACCTAAGTATCTACTGATGGATAAATGAAGAGACAAAATGTAGTATATACATACAAAGGAATTCTGGTGTGATAGTTTGGTATGAATTTAATATTTCTGAAAGGATTCAACTCAAAGACTGTAGGTATAGAATTTTTTTTTCTAAAGAATAGTCGCTCTGCAGTAATAAACTCTTTAACACATCTCCCACCAATGCCCTTTCCTGTGAACTCATTTTTAGAGGATGATGCACCTTCACCTTTCCTGTAGGACTGCTAATACTGTCAAGAAAAACAAAGAACTTTTACCCTTTGAGATCTCTTGAGACCCCTGCTCTCTCTCGGTTTCATCAGAGGTGAGAACTTATCAGTAGATACATTTAGTCACAGGCCATATCAGGACAATCCTCTGGGACCAAAGCAAACCTAAAGTCTCATTCTAAGCTCTTACATAGGTTGCTGGACTTTACTGGTTGATAAAGAATTGTGATATCTGTTCCTATTGTGAGATTATTGAGCCATAATACAATATGGTTTTAAAATAGAATAGTATAGCAAAAAAAAAAAATCAGCTACACTTGCAAAATTACTATATATATGTGTGTGTATATATATATATACACATATAATATATATACAGAACAAATCAAATACCTCACATTTTAAAAATCATACTATATTATCACTCTGATAAAATATTTACATATATTTCCTTTAACTGTCATAAAAGTCAAAAAAAATTTTAAAAAAATGAGACTAAAGGAAGATTAAATGTTGTTTCCAAGTTTTTAAAGATAATGAATGACCCAGGATTAAAAGCCAGATCACTTTAAGTAGGCTATCATTAGCTTTCTAATGATAGCTTTCTCTGCAGCATGACTTTTCTTATTTTCATGGATTTGGTGATAAATCTAAATGCAATTCAGAAATTCAATTAAAGACAATTAAAACACTTAAAAATTTTAATCTTGTTACACTAAAGAAGTTACAAATAAGAAGTCTAATTGTGTCAGTGTGATTTTTTTGTCAATTTAAATCTATCTTAATAAAATGTATGTGCTCCTGAGTTTAATTTTGGCCCAAAATACTTTTCAGATTATGTCTAATTCACCAATCCCAGCTCAGTCAGACCTTTCCTCCATTATTTTGTGTTTTTTTTATTTTTAATTATTATGGATGCATAATAGTGTATAATAATGGGGTACATGTGATATTTTCTTTTTATTTCAGCACTTTATGGGGATACAAATATTTAGGTTACCTATATTTATTGCCTTTGCCCCACTAGAGTCAGAGCTTCAAGCATGTCCATCCCCCAGATGGTGTGCGCCACACTCATTAAGTGTGCATATACCCATCCTCTCCTTCCTCTCCTATCTGCCTGATACCTGATGAATGTTACTACTCTATGTGCATGTAAGTGCTGATCAGTTAATACCAATTTGATGGTGAGTACATGTAGTGCTTGTTTTTCCATTCTTGTGATACTTCACTTAGTAGAATGGGTTCCAGTTCTATCCCAGATAATATAAGAGAAGCTAGATCACCATTGTTTTTTTGTGACTGAGTAGAATTCCATGGTATACATATACCACATTTTATGAATCCATTCATATATTGATGGGCATTTGGGTTGTTTCCACATCTTTGCGATTGTGATTTGTGCTGCTGCAAACATTCAGAAGTCTTTTTTATAGAATGTCTTTTGTTCCTTTGGGTAGATGCCCAGTAATGGGATTGCTGGATCAAATGGTAGTTTTACTTGTAGCTCTTTGAGGTTATCTCCATACTACTTTCCACATAAGTTGTACTAGTTTGCAATCCCACCAGCAGTGTATGAATGTTCCCATCTCTCCGCATCCATGCCAACATTTGTTTTGGGACTTTTTGATAAAGGCCATTCTCACCGGAGATAAGTGATATCTCATTGGGGTTTTGATTTGTATTTCCCTAATAATTAGAGATGTTGAGAATTTTTTCATGTGTTTATTGGCCATTAATCTATCTCCTTTTAAAAAGTTTCTGTTCATGTCCTTTGCCTACTTTTTGATAGGATTGTTTGATTTTTTCTTGCTGATTTTCCTGAGTTCTATAGAGATTCTAGTTATCAACCCTTTATCACATGTGTGGCATGTGAATATTTTATCCCATTCTGTAGGTTATTTGTGATTATTGCTCTTGTGATAGTTTTCTAGGCTGTGCAGAAGCTTTTTAATTTGATCAAGTCCCATTTATTTATTTTTGTTGTTGCTGTGATTGCCTTTAGGGTCTTCTTCATAAATTCTTTGCCTTGGCCAATGTCTATAAGAGTTTTTCCAAAATTTTCTTCTAGAATTTTTATGGTCTCATGCATTAGGCTTATGTTTGTTATCCACTGTGAGTTAATTTTTGTGAGAGAGGAAAGGTACGGATCCTGTTTCAGTCTTTTACAGGTTGCTATCCAATTTTCCCAGAACCACTTATTAAATAAGGATTCTTTTCTCCAGTGAATGTTTTTGTCTGCTTTGTCAAAAATTAGATGTCTATATGAGGATGGTTTTATATCTGTGTTTTCAGTTCTGTTCCATTGGTCTATGTCTTTGTTCTTATGCGAGTACCATGTTGTTTTAGTTACTATAGCCTGTGGTATAGCTTGAAGTCTGGTAAATTGATGCCTACCAATTTGTTCTTTTTGCTTAAGATTGCTTTTGCTACGCGGGATATTCTCTGGTTTCAGACAAAGCATGATTTTTTTTTATAGATCTACAAAAAAAGATATTGGTAATTTAATGGTGATTGCATTGAATCTGTAACTCACTTTGGGTACTATAGTCATTTTAACAAAGTTGATTCTGCCTGCCCTTGAGCATGGTATGGTTTTCTTAGTAGATGGTGGACGAGAAAAACCACCAGCCAGAGTGTCTCTGTAAGAAATATAGATTTTAGATGAAAGAGGGGAAAAAAACAAACAAACAAACAAAAAAAACAGGTAGACAAACATAGATTGGATGAGGGTTGACAGCAAAGGTGCCTGAAATTAGAGGAGACTCCACGGAAAGAATTTGTTGAGCAGAATTAGGAGAAAAGCATTGGCAGGCTCTAAACCCCAAGAGGCTTAGAGACCAGTGATAAGAGTAGGTGGAGCAGTTAAATTTCCCCTCCCTTACATCTCGGACTGCTGGTGGTCTCCTCAGATGCTGGAGATGCCTGCTAACACCATCCCAGAGATGGCTGCCACCAGTGAGCAATGAGCCTCTTGGGGACAGGACAGCAAGCTCCCAGCTCCCTTGGGGCACCTCCTGCCCTGCAGACCCAAGCTGATGGGCAGGCACCAAATTCCTTCATTCTCCCCTTCCCCTCCCCTACTCCAGGCTGCTGAGAGAGACAATGTAGTCACCAACCAAAGGCATCTGCAGGGAATGGGACCTTTCCTTTTGGAGCCCTACAGTGGATTGAGTGGTACTTGGACTTTGAGCTCCCTACCTTCTGGCCCTCCCAGGTGCTGCTTCCCTGGTGACTTGAGCAGAGTGGGGAAAATACTGAGGTGTAGACAGATTGATACAGCTTGGACACCCTCTGGGTGACTTGAGACCAGCACTCTTCTCCCCAGCAGGATCAGGGATTGATCTCTGGGCCCCAGAGAAAGGCCTGCAGGCTAGATCCTGTACACCCAAATCTCCATCACATTGCCCAAGGCCACAGAAGGTATATTTGTGAACTAGTTTACTGAGATGTGTGTGCCTTCAGGGCGGATCAGAGTGGGACCTAGCTGTAGTGTACTCGAGGGGCAACCTTCCTCTCAGGGTAGGAATGAGCTCCCAGCTTAGGCTGTGAAACTTGGCAGGGAACCTCCAGCTGACATCACAGTCAGGGGAACACAGCTGGCTTGAGGTCTTGCCTGCTGGCAGAGACCCAGGAGGAACCACAGAAATATGAGGGTGTGCTTTCAGTTTGATTCTTCATGCTTCCAGAGTTCTTTTGTTGATTTCTTTCCATCTGGATCAGCTGTTGCTTGTTACCTTTGGATTTTCTTTTGGATAATGACACGCCCAGTTTAATCTCTCAGCCAGTAGGTAGTGCTTGTGGGTGAGACTCAACCACACCCTGTGTGACAAGTCAGTAGATGCAGTAAAAGGGTGTGCAAATTGACCTCCCTGTGAGTAGGTAGCACCTGCTGGGAGGAGCAAACTGCAGTGTTGTTTTGGGGTCCTGTAACCAGCTTTCATTTCTCTGGAGAGGCACTCCAATGCCTCAGGTGGTGGGTGAGGCCCTGGGAATTCAAGATGTGTCCTTATTGTCCACCTCAGCAAAGGTAGGTGGGGGAGTGAGGCTGGGTGGAGCTGGGTTGGATGAGACTGCTCTCAAGCTCCACAAATGCTGTTAGCATGGGTCAAAGATCTGTTCTCTTCTTCTGGGAAAAGCTGCCAGGGAGGGTCTGAAATGGCCTCATTCAGTCAAAAAGTCGGTGTGTAGGGGTGGGGTTGTCTGAGATTGGCAGTCTGATGCGGGGCCTAATTTATAAAATATTAAACAGTTAAAACAACTATTACAAAACACAAGAAATACAATGTCTAGCAATTTGTACAAAATAGTTATATAGATATAGATATATAACATATCTTCATCACGTATGTGTTAAGTGTACATAAGTATAGATAGAGATAGAGATAGAGATGATAGAGATAGAGATAGAGATAGAGATACTTCAGCTATCTCTTTACTCCAGAATTCTGTGCTTTAGAAAACCTGAATTGACTTTCAATTTTGGCTTTGGAATTAATATGAGGTGTTTTTATTATTTTTGTAACATATTTTCTGTAGCATGGATATATAGCAATTCTGGCCAATAAAATGTTAAGAAAAGTCATAGGAAAAAATGATTTATTTTCTTTGTCTGAATGCTATTGATTCTGTTTGCAGTGGTTGAAACTGACCTTGCCATCTTGCTAGCATTTGGGCATGAAGCAAACACTAATAAGAGCAGGATGGAAAGAACATGGTGCTTTGATGAAATCATTGAGTCAGTGAATCAGCCTGAAGGTCACTAGTTCTCAAGAATTCTTAAGAGAGAGAGTCTATTGTCCTTAGAGTCTAACTAATTTTGGATGACGGTTTTTATTTTTTGTCAAAAGTATTCTAATTATCAACAGAAAGAACTTAATAAAGATCAAGGTAAAATTAATTAAAGTACAGAAAAAGATGATGGATATGTACGATAGCCAGGGTTGTGTAATAAACAATACAAATAAACAACTAATTAAAATAATACACAAAGGAGAGTAATATTATTTAATTCCTGAAATTGAGATGAAACAAGGAAAATAAAATCAGATACAGGAGGAATAAAAGAAATTTTAAAGGCATTCATGACTGGATGTGAAGGACAAAAAATTAAACCCACAAAAAACATCATGCATTGGGTTAAAGACTAACCCATCAAAAAAGAACATGCTACATATTTCTCAACATATTTTCCTTAAAATTATCATGGGACAGAAATATACAATATTTTAATTGTAGCATGACGAAAGAATAAATATTTTCTCTGGTATTTTATTCAGAATAGCATAATGTATGATTAGCAGCTTTAAAAAGTATTACCTTTGTTAGCAAGAACAAGCACCTTACAAAAAGCTGAATATTAGATCTAAATTTAACCATATCAATAATTGCATTGGTTAATAATGGAGTAAATTAAACAATTAGAAAGAAGAGATTTTCAGAATGATTAAAATATCAGCATACAAAGGCTAACTTTAACATAATTATTAAATATAAAGTAAAAAAATGAAGTGAAATGTATGAAATATATATGCCATGTAGAGTGTAAGACTAGTATGACTAGATTAATATCAGATAGAGGGAAATAAATAATTACCCCAAATAAAGACAGGTATTTTATGAGCACATACAATGATCGATTCTTGATGCAGATACAATAATCATAAACAATAAAAGCCTAATCATAATGCCTTAAGATACATGAAAAATATTGGCAGATTTAAGGAAAGAAATAGAAAAATCTACAATATTGGTTAGAGAAATTAAGACTCCTTATTCAGCATTTTTAGAATAGTCAGAAGAAAAATCAATGACCTCATTTTGTTGTTTCTTAGATTATTACAATGAGTAGAGCATTAATGTAATATAGGATAGCTAACAAACTTCTCTTGCATTTTAGGAGAAAATTCAAAAATTTAACATTAGGTATAAAGTTTATTTTATTGTTTTTGTTTTCTAAATACATTCTTTCCTAATTTGAGAAAATCACCCTTATTCTTAAATTTATGTTTCTTCTAATAATGAATGAATGTCAAAATATTGTTCTATATTTATTGAAGTGAAGATAAGATAAAAAACTAAAATAAAAACACATGGAATAAAGAAGAGAAAGAAAGCCCGGGTGTGGTGGCTCACACCTGTAATCCTAGCACTCTGGGAGGCCAAGGCAGGAGGATCACTTCAGGTCAAGAGTTGGAGACCAGCGTGCAAAAGAACAAGAACTTATGTCTACTAAAAATAGAAAAAATTAGCCAGGCTTTGTGGTGTGAGTCTGTAGTCCCAGCTACTAGGAAAGCTGAGGCAGGGGGATCACCTGAGCCTAGGAGTTTGAGGTTGCTGTGAGCTAGGCTGATGCCATGGCACTCTAGCCTGGGTGACAAAGTGAAATATTGTCTCAAAAGTAAAATAATAAAATGAAATAATATCTAATTGGTTTAAGTTTTAAGCTATGTTGAATCAGACAAGTGGAAATCTTTGACAGGAAAAACAAATAGTCAAATGGAAAGGATAATAGCACACAAAAATAAACTCAGAAATATTAGATCGAAAATGGATTAGATCTCTTTGAACACGCTAATCAGTGTGAAAGAAGGGACCATATAATTTGTTATTCCTAAAGGGGAAAGATAAATATCAATAAATGTTAAAGACTTGGGAAAAAGACAAATGCATGAAATTTTTAGAAAAATATGTAAAATAAATTTTATCAACCAATCTGAAGCAAGGGTGTTTGAAAGCATAATTCAGAAAAGAATAGATTAGTATTAAAATTGCTAATTTAATTTTTCAAAAGAAAATCCAAAGATGAAGAAAATTATCTTTAAATTATTAAAATTTTATTTTCTATGTAAATTCCTTTTAGTCAAAGAATAAAATACAATAGAATCTATTTCACATATGAGGAAATACAATTGTCCATAATTTATAATAATATATTCAACTTTATTTTTAGATAGAACCATACAATTGGAAATTAAAACCACGATGACATAATTTCATACTATTAATAAATAGAATAACAAAATCTGAGGTCAGCCCAATAAATTTATTTTCCAAGGGGAGCTACTGACATTTGGTTATAATTATTTTTAGAGCAAAATTCAGGATCATAGGTTTAGACTGACCAGGGTTGTGAGCAGGAAAGGCTGCTTTTCAGGGGTTCTAAGTTACAGGTAACAGTAAGAGATGTGATAGTGTAAAATGGATATGTAACAAAAGTTAATATTTAAAGAGCACTGAAAGAAAGAAAAATAAAAAGCATATTACATGGCTAATGGAAAAGCTAATTTAAATTCCTAATGTTCATAGATTTGAAAGAAATTTAAATGTCTGTATAGTGAAATTTAAATCATTGCAGAAATGTGTGTGCTTTTAAGTTATGTGTTTAATTTAAAAGAAAAAAATTCAATTCATTATTGATTATTGATAAGCCTAGGGTAATTTAATTAATTTTTTACAATGCTTAAATAATAGTTCTTTGAAAATCAATGTAATTATTTATGATTTTTATGTAATAATTTGGTGGGTAATCTTTTAATGTATGGATTTTTAATTATTTAATAGAGTTAAAAAAAAACACACCCACTAACAAAGCCTAAAAGTAGCAATCCTCCTCTTTGCCTAAAATAGCCCTTCAGTTATTTAAGGATTCTTTTAGTCCCCAGATGTGGAAAATTCACCTCAAAGTACACTGGCTCATAATTAGCCCCTTCCCTAAGTTGTTATCAACAGATCAGTTTCCTTCCCATGTCATCCAATTCAAATGCCTTTACTTTTTTTAAATTAACTGTCCTAATCGGTCAAGAGACTGGTCAAGTTTTTTTATTTTATTAGACACACTGTCTAAGTCAAACTCACATATTTATGTTCAGAAAGCTAAAGTTCAAATTAGAAAAGTTTTAACCAGAGTCAATCTATGGATCAGGAGCCTATTATTGTGACGAACCTCATAGTGATGCTTCCCTTGTCCATCCTTTAATCTATCATGGCCAGGGCACCTGTCATAACCCAGGGCACAGTTATCATAAACTACCAGCGATACCTTTGTAGTCTTTCAGTACACAAAATACATTGCATCACTTTGAAACTTTCTGGAATTGTAATTTCCTATGGACATAAAAATTTGTCAAATCAGAATTTTTTAGATGTGATTGTGACCACATTCTGGAGTTTCTGGAGTGAACATAAAAATTAAAATAAAATAAAATAAAATAAAATAAAAATTTTATAATAAAAAATTTTATTATTTTATTTTATTATTTTTATTATTTTATTATTTTATTATTATTATTATCATTATTTTATTATTTTATAATAAAATAAAAATTTTAAAATAAAAATTATATATATATATCTCCATAGAAATAAAAGTTATGTTATTATTTGATAAATAACAAAAATAACAAAATAACAATATGGAAGTCTAAATTGTTAAAACCCCTTTGAAAACTATTAGTATCTATTTTCTACTTGAGTTCGTGTTCATAAAATAAATATATGTAACATGAAATGCTTTAACCCTAAAATGAAAATTAATTATTTAATATTTCAATTTTCAAATGTATGAATCTTCTTAAGTTGCTATTTTGAATGCACAGATTGAAAAGAAAAATAGAATTAATAGATTTTCTGTTTAAAAATCTAATGATGCTGATATGCAACCATTATCTTTTAATTGTATGTGACATTTTTCTTCTGCTCATAAAGCAAACTCAGTAATATCTACTGTTTTATTTTTCTTATACATACAGGAAAAGCTGGAGTTGAAAATGAGGAAAATTAACTGGAAAAAATATCTAGAAGAAAATGTGTGCTTTGTGTGTGAAATTGTTATTTATGCCATAGTCATTTTAACATGATAAATTACTTTTGAAGTAGGTGCTGCTTTAGCTTAACCAGATTTGTGTCACTACAGACACAGTGGTATCCCTGACCTTATGTTTGGATCATGAAAGTTGACAAATACAATGTGAAGTTTTATGCTTGTAACTTTGAGAAAAGTTGTATAAATTTAATACGTAATTTTAAATAAATACCTGCACTTGTGTTTTTTTCTTTTAACTTACTCTTAACACAGTTGTTGCAAGATTACAAAGCATTAACAAATAAAAAGCAAAAATATTTTTAACCATATGATAAATAATAAAACCACTAAATCAAAAGAATCTTTCAATAGACTACCTTCATTCTATGGTACGGCTACTCACCTCTATTTTTCCACATGTATTCAGCATAAACAAGTAACAATTTCTCCCATGTTACCCACTGACACATCTTCTGGACTGGATATTTCATTCATCCGAAAGTCCATACAGCATGAGGGCAGGAATAAGTGACTGGATTGCCATCAGGTACTTTTACAAAATGGGAAGGAGATAGGTGTCTAATGTCGTTTCAGCTTAATGGAAAGCATGCTGTCCTTGAAGAGGGGTGGAGTACTAACTGAATATGAAAAAGGACAAAGGATGGGAGAAAGTTGACAGATTGTCTCTGATCATCTTTTAGGAGTGGCAACATGCTAATGAACTCTGCTCACTGTACATGTGTCTCATGTACCACAAATGAGTTCATGGCAGAAGTCAGAAATACAAACAGAGATCCACAAAACATATCTCAGTTTATTTTACTGAAATATTAAAAGAATTCCCATCAATATTTTTTAAACCTAGAACAAATACTGAACATGATAGGAGACTTGGATCAGTATTAAATTTGTTATCTCTCTTTTGTTAAATTCAATACTGTCTTCCTCTTTTTAGACTCCAAACCACATAATTTATCTCAAAATGTAAAGTAATCCATTGTTTACTGTGAACCATTTACATCAGATTATCATTAAGCTTTATCATTAAAGCTTTCACTTATTTTTACTTTAGATGTGCAAAATTTTAAGAAATGCTTGGTAAACAAAACCAGAATTTCATCCAAATAATTATCACTTAATTAGAAAATCAAACTTGAAGATACATATTCAGAAATTAATATATTTACTCTTTAATGGTCTCTTTTTTATTGAGGACTATTACCTGCAAACTAACATCTCAATTGTTAGTTTTACTTTGACTTTTTATTCTTCCCTTATATTAAAAAAACTTTGTATAGTTAGATATAATTTTATGTTTTTTTAAGATCTTTATCACAGTTTTGGTACTAGAAAGACACCAATAGGCAGATATTTAAGTATTTCAATTTTTGCCTTGGAAATGCCCAGCTGAAAAAGAGTTAAGAGAAAATAATACCTGTGAATCGCTAAGCAAATGTAAACACACACAAACACAGGCAAAATTACTGCCTTTTAATTTTAAAAAAAGAAAACAATGATAGAAGTTTATGATATTCTAATAGATGAAGAAAAGGAAAAGTGGTATTGAAGACCAAAGGATTTGAAGCTATTCTATATCTGAGGACATGTTTTATTAAGGTTTGGCAATATCCACTATAAAATAAGAAATGATTTTAAGTTACAAGTAATCTTGTAAAGAAAAAAGATATATTACGTATAAAACTGATTACAATGGTTTTGGTAGCACAACTTACTATGAATGTGATTCACAGTAAGGAAACAAGTTCTGTGATATTAAGTAAACTAAAGTTCAAAGATTTAGCTTCAAAATCCAATATATTGAGGTTGTGGAAATTAGATAACATTTCACAAGAGCAGATTTTTATGGAGTGATTTCAGAACTTCAATATTTTCTTTAGAAATTTCAACATTCTTTTGCTAGTCTACGCCAATACATACACCGCATCATGTAAATCAATAGCACAAAAACTCAAAAAAAGCAGCATTCCAGTTAGTCTTTAAAAAGGTATAAATATGCCAATTGTTTGATTCTTGGAATACCATTCGTCAAAGGTAACAGCAGTGTATATTAATAAAGAATTTTAAGAAACAATGGTGATATAGCACCTCTTATATTTTCCTGGATAGAGTTGGAACCCATTCTACTAAGTGGAGTATCTCAGGAATGAAAAAATAAGCACCACGTGTATTCACTATCAAATTGGTTTCACTGATCAACACCTAAGTGCACATATAGGAATAGCATTCATCGGGCGTCGGGCAGGTGGGGGGGGGAGGGGATGGGTATATACATACATAATGAGTGTGACGCTCACCATCCGGAGGATGGACAGTCCTGAAGCTCCAATTGGGAGAGGGGAGAGGGGAGGGGGGCAAGCGCAACATACATAACCTAAACATTTGTACCCCCATAACATGCAGAAATAAAAAAATAAATAAATAAAATCTGTACCTCCTGGGAGAAAAAAAAGAATTATATACATCCTACATAATTAAATTATAACTGCTGTTTTGACATTTAATGTTCGTAATTATACATTTCTTCATGAAATAACAACTTAAAAATGATTTTCTAGAAAGGGATTCATAAAATAGCTAATGTGAGCCTTATTAAGAATTTACCTAATGGCTAATGAGATAAAAGTCTTTAAACTTGAGGAATTTATCTTTTTTTAGTTTTATTATTTATTCTTATTTTTAATAATTACTGTCTAGTGGACGTCACAGTAACTGAGTCATTTAATATATATTTATTAAGCAAATAATTGAATCAACAAATGTACTAGTTGGTATTTAGTTTATAACACCGAATGTTTAGAAACTCCAATATCAGTTTATGATAGAATTTTAGGAAAAGATGTTTCAGCTGAGTTTACACATATGAAGGATTTGTATTTTTTTCTGAAATTATATCTCCTCTACCATTATTGCTAAGATAACTTTTCTCTTAAAAATTTTGCTTAATGAAATTTATTTTTATTTTTTGCTAAGTTAAAAAATTTGCAAATGTGCATCTCCATATTATACTAAAAACACACACACACAAACTAATAATATACATGTCAACTTTACACATGATGTAAATCCTTAATAAACCTTTCAAAATGCTGACTAAAGCATAAGCAAATCACATTTATTTTTCATGGTACCCTATTTTCACTCTCAGTATTCAGTTTGTACTTATATTACAATAAAAATGGTACAGTATAATCACTCTATTCAGTTACATATTTGTATCATCTAAAACACTCTATTTTGAGTTATTTGTGAAAACTTCATTTACAGAGGCTGGTGTTTGGAAAAGACTAAGCAATTGGAAAATGCTTATTGAATATTTTCTCTATTAAAATGCCAATCAATCACATCATTCTACACTATTCCACAGAGCATGTATTTGAGAAATATTTGTTAAGTGAATGAAAAATTAATACTATGGTGATCAGTAAAAAGAGATGTCAACAGAAAGATGACCACGGTATTTGATCTTGGAAGTCTTCAGTGACAAGGATGAGAGCAACTTCAATAGAAGTGTAGAGACAGAAGCCTAGAAAGAGTGGGTCCAAAAAAATGGGGTCAGCATGAGAAGACAGAAATAATAAATAACAACTTCAATAAATCTTCTTCTAAATGGATAAAACCCAAAGATAATAAATATGCCACTCATATTTATAACAGAAAGGTTATTCCTTGTGCCTTCTGCATGGTACACATTTAAAATAAACTACCATTTTCACAACTAATATGATATAGCTATCTTCCTTTCTGCTAATGGAGTTGAAAGATTAATCAAATAATTGCTTATTTTCTTTTGTCAACCTATTCTTAATGATGCATATTATATGTATAGGGACTTTAGATACCTTCATTCATAACTATATTTCTCTTCTCATATGTATTAACCAGTATTTTTATTATGTGACACATTTTATTGTTGTAAAATATACATTATCAAATAATATTTACATTTAAGTTCTACATATTAGGTTATTAAGTATAAAACTTATTTCCTTAAGTACTAATTTGACAGTTGATATTCCTAACATTTCACTCTGACACTTCTTGTTTTATGTTTATTGTCAAGATACATCCTCATTCTTTCAAACACACCTTTTGGCTTATGATTATCTTTCAAAAATATTTTTAGAACAATTTTTGTGAAACCAAGGATAAGTCAAAAATTCGTGTTATTTTTGTATATGAGTTCCATCATGGAAACAATGTAGCACAGACAACTTGAAATAATAAGGAAGTGTTTGGGAAGGATGTGGCTAATGAATGCACAGGACATCGACAGTTTGAGAAGTTCAGTTCTGTGATTTTATTTTTGAAAATAAGCCACGTGGGCAACCTGAGACCAAGGTGGATAATGATGAGCTGAAAGCTGTAGTGGGAGTGAATCAATCTCAATCTATGGGTGAATTAATAGCAAGGTTTGACATTATTAACATTACAACAATATTGGACCATTTGAACCAAATTGACAAGGTAAAGAAGCTGGAAAGAGGGTTCTGCACAAATTAAATGAGCATCAGAAGAGAAATCATCTCAAAGCTTGCCTGTTTTTGCTGTCATGACATAAAAGCGACCCATTTCTACACTGTGTTGTTACGCGTGATGATAAATGGATTCTTTTTGACTATTGCAAGCATTCGGCACAATGGTTGCATAAAGGTGAAGTGCCAAAACGCAGTCCAAAACCAAATATTCATCAAAAAAGCTAATGGTGTCTGGTGCTTCAGTGCCGGTATTATTCACTACAGCTTCATGAAACTTGGTCAATTGATTACAGTGGATGTCTAAGTGTAACCAATTGGATGTAATGATGAGTATGTTTAGATTAAGCAGCTGAGATTGGTCAATAGAGACAGGCCTATCCTCTTGCAAGACAATGCTTGACCACATGTCACACAGACAATGCTGCTCAAACTACAGAAGCTGGACTTGGAGACTCTCTGTCATCCACTACATTCACCAACCCTTGCACCAAATGACTACCACTTCGTCCGGACTTTGGACCACTTCTCACAAGGAAAAATATTCAGTTCTCAACAAGCAGATTAAAATAACTTTGGTGATTTCAATGCCACTCACTCTCCAGGCTTCTTCACTGCTGGCATAAACAAGCTACCATTGAAATGGCAAAACTGTGTAGATAGTTTAGTTGCATAGTTTGATTAATTGTACTGCTTCTTGTTTAGGATATGATAAACTACACTTTTGATTCGAAGTCAGACATTTCATATTTAATGAACTAATATATACATTTTCTATTCCTATGTACTTCTATTCTCTTACTACTTATATAAAGTCTTCTACCCCATTTTTTTCATTATTATAGTACACATTTTTTAGTATCATACATTTAAATTGAAAAGAAAAAAGCAAAATTAAGGTTATGCGTTCTGTATCTGGTGACTATTAATATTCTACTAATTTTATCATGTAATATAATAAATAGTTCTATATATGGTTATAAGAATTATGTGGTATTCTTATATTGTAGCTTTTTTATTTTTGAATCATTAATGATTCATTGCTAATTTGTTGAATTAAAATCAGGAAATGTTGGTTGTAAAATATTCATCAAATATATTGAGATTTCCTTTGAACTGCTATGTATAATTTTTTTGCATATTCTGTTTCCTGGAAGTGTATATTTTTATCAGTTTTAATAACACCCAATGTAATATATTGGACATTGGAAATTTTGATTTTATGCTCCTGAACTCCAAGGGCTTTATTATTTAACAAAAAATTATAATATTACAAAACAATCAATTAGTAGACTGTTATCTGAAGTCTATGAAAAGATTACTAGCAGCATGAGTAACCTATATTGTGATGTTTCCAGTAATATTCTTCTCTAGAGGCTTCTAGTGAACTAATATACTTACTATTAATGAATCTCAAGGAATATGATAAATTTAAATTGAAATAATCAAATTGTCTTGCACAATTGAGAATATACACTACAAAGGCATCATGGTATATAGAACTTTTGTTTTTCAAAATTGCAGGAACATTAAATACACACAAAACACAATCAGGGTAATAACATGTTTTTTGCTTTGTTTTGATTTTGTAGTTTACATTTTCACTATTTTACTGACATAATGACAAAGGACATTCAAGTGATAATATTAAAATTTTTAAAATAATTAAAAGCTGTTTTATATACCTTAATTTCTGTCAAAAAAAACCCTTTTAGTAGTCAGCAATGTACCTTGAGTATAAAATCAGTAATGAACCATCACACCAAGATATATTTATTTATATTCCCAATATAGAATTCTGTTAACATGTGTTGCAAGGATATTTTAAATAATATTGATTTTGTTCCTTATTGAATCATATTATCAATTTTATCAAAATAAAGAGATTTTATATTTCAGCTTATAAGAAAAGGAGACAAAAATTATAGGATGACATTATGTAGTGTCATTTATCAGAGAAGTCAGTGTTCACCTACAACTGTGTTAGAGATACCAGAAGGGTCAAGAATGACGAGAACTGACACTTGACCATTAGTTTAATAGTAGTGAATGTCATGGATGTCCTTCCCAAGAGCAGTACCAGTGGAGCAATGAAAGTGTCAGCCTCATTTGTATTGGTTGAAAAAAGAATGTTAAAAGAAAAGCTATAGGAAGTGAATTGGATAGCACCTGTAAGGTTTTTGTTTCTATTATTTTGGTTGTGGTTGCTGTTTTTTGTTTGAAAAGGGAAGAAGAAAAAATAGGGCAGAGAAAGGCAAAGATTGATCATAATTTTTTTAATTTTTAAGACAAAAAATAAATAACTTATAATTGAATAATAGTGAAAAGTTCCAAAAGAATGAAGAAAATGATGATGTGGGAGAGGAACTGGAAAATGATCAAAGTAAAGTGGTTGAGTTGCATATGAAGGGTGCGATTTTTATACTCAATGATGTCAAATACTTTTGTAGAAATATAGATAACATTGAGAAAAACAATAATGGGAAAAGAGTGTGAGTTCAGGTGCAGGTAGGCAGATGCAGTGGATGGATTATGCAGATGTTGTCTTCTGATTATTTCATTTCTAAGTGAAATGGGAAGCAAGGTCATTAGTGGAAATTTAGAATGTGCAACAGTGTGGTGGATATTAAAGGAAAGAAGAAGATCCCTTAAACATATCCAGAAGAGTGGGTTAGTAAAAAGAAGAGGGGTAAAAAAGGGAAGTAGGGTACTAAAGGGAATAGGAAAATTTTAGTAACATATTAAAAAAACAAACTTGGGTCAGTTACTATGAATTTAAAAGCCACTACTATGGCTTTATATTTCACTCCAGCCATAATCAGATATGTGGGTTCAGGCATGAGGTTGTATGCAAGGTTCTATTGTTGTTATAGATTTCAAGGGTTGTGAGCTGGAGCCATAGCAGGCAGTGTTCAGAGATAGGGGTGACCAGAAGCAAAATTATGAGAAGATGCTAATGGTATAAATGTGGATGTAAGCTTTTAGAGATAGTGTAAAAGACAAGAACACAGAATAAAGAGATATCAAGGAACTGAAATGCCAAGATATCAGTAATATTATTTATGTGACTGTAATCAACACAGAGAATGGAATAGTGTTGAAGAGAGTGGGAGTATAGCCAATGCTAAAATCTTTTACTGTATTAACTATATAAAAGCAATAAACCAACATTTTTTCAAACAACTTTCCTGGCATTAGTATATTGAATTCTCTAAATATTGTGGTAAATGAACTATGCTTTGACTATATTGCACTATTTAAGGTCATATTGTAATTTTCCTTTCAGTACTACTAATAAAGACAAATAGAAGAAGGAAAAATAATGATGATTTCTTACTTATTCTTTGGACCAAGGAGCGGTCCCTTTTCCTGGTTCCTTAATATTGAGACATGGATTTTCTCTCACGGTGTTTGGTGATTCTTCTGCCATTGATATACCAGAAGTATAGTTCCTAGACTGGGGCCAATATGTAAAAGTTAAACAAAAAAACCAAACGTCACCAGAAAAACAGCTAATAGGTATTCCTCTCACACTCTCCAACTGACAGTAGTTATTTTTTTCCAGCACTGTAGATGAAAAAAGTTGATTTCTTCTGGAGACTTTGCTCTTCATGCCTACAGAGTGGTTCTAAGACTCAGGCCTATCCTTGGGTCAAAGCTTTAGAAAAACATAAAACAAGACTAAACAAATCACCTCAGTGCTGTACAGGACTCTCTTCAAGTTTTTAATTCCTTCTCAATTTGCCTGCCTTTGTTTATTTTTCAGAGTCCTTGGATAGTTTTCCTTGTATTCTGTCCAAAACTTTCAATTGCAATCTGTGGGAAAACTAGGCTATAATAGGTCAATCTTTATCAGAACTAGAGTGCCAAGATTGCATTATTTAATTGTTAAAAATAAATTTGTATCAATAAAAGAAAAAAATCAAAAACAATATTTGAAAGCCAGCTGAGGTTTCTTAGATACCAGTTTGCTGATAAAGTAAATTTTTCTACGGATGGCATATATTAAAGAATTAAATTCTGTTTCTAGCATAATTCAGGTTAAATTATAAATATATATTTTCATTGCACTGCTATTTTAAATAATAAATATAATAATTCCTGACATTTAAATAATCTAAATGTCATTAACACTATATTTTGTATAACAAGTTGTGCATAAGATTGGAATATATTTTTCCCAAATATATTTCATTAGCTATTCGATTCTTGTTCTCTTTTGCTCATTGCAGTATTTCATAAGATTAATAATTAAAAGATAATAATATATAAATATCTCACAATCATTCCTATGTAACAAAGTTTATAACAAGAAACCAACGTACAATGTACTGAGAAAAATTCTATGGTGACCTCAGTAGGAAAGAAAGAAAATCTTACTCTTTACGAAATAAAATCTGTTTTTATGTGAGGTACCAATATTTATTTATTTTAGCATCTGATGGTACTGTAATATATTCCTGGATTGAAACACAGTAGCTATCCAATTTAAATAAAAACGACTAGCAGTAATCATTAAGGATTTAGTTTCTATTTAAAACCATGCCAAGATAATGTGTATGTTGTGAATGATTGCATGTCTGTGTGTTTGGATTCACACATATGAAAAGGGAATAATTTGATGTTGCAACAAAAACATCCAAGTGTACAAGCCAAAGATAAACAGTACAGTGACAAGTATTCTGTATCATTCAATGTCATGTCTGCGTTGGCTGCAGTATCCCATTAAAAGTCATATAAATTATTGTCCAGTTTTACTTCAATGGTTGGAAATAAATTACTTGCACATCTCTTGTGGATTAAGTTATCTCTGTGCATACATATAAATCATGCTGAAAGAAACCAAATTACCCCCCAAATGCTCATAGACCCATATTCTTCATTCATAATAACACACATTTCATCTACAGACATTTAATGGTGTAGTGCAGTTAATATGTTTCAAAGATGACCCTATAACACTCAGGATTATTAACTACAACAAATCTGAACAGCAATTCAAGGCTGCTAGTTTCTAGGCAGTATAGTAGATCATTTTAATTCAAGATATACCTGATATGTTTCAGCTGTTCTCTACTTTCAAAGGCAATTTCCTCTATCCCCTTTTTCCAGGACTAATAAAAGAAAAGGAGTCAGAACGTTACAGTAACTTTAGTTTAGTTACTCCAGCTATACAGTGTTTAAATCTGTCCTGGTTTAAATATATCTTTGGCTGCTTAAAACTTCTCTTGTATTACATGTTCCAACTTTAAAATCCACAGAATTAATGTTGCAAAGGCATTATAGCAAAACTTTTTATTTAAAAAGTAATTCAGCCATGGTTTTTCAACTGAATTTCATTTGGAAGTGCTATAACTGAACTGAATATTGAAGGAGAAAAATTAAACAAAAGCAAACAAATAAAAACAAAAACTTTTGAATATGATGCACCCATTGAATCTAATGAAATATCTCCAAATACATTTGCATTTTTCAAAATAGGGAAAAATGAAAAGAACTATGGAAACCGATAGAATTTACAGAATTGCTTAAATAATAATACATGTAAAAATAGTGATCAAAATAAATACATCAGTTGAATAGGTCCTACATTTCTATTACTAGCAGAGGATTTGGAGAAGAGAAGTCAAGTTATAATCCAAGCATATCCTACCTTAAAAATAATGGGATTATTTTGCAAATCATACGCAATCTGAAGGATTCATTACGTAATAAGAAAAAGAATTGAAATATTAGTTCAGACTTATATACACCAATGTTAAATTTTACTAATAATTCAATGATTACAGAGAATCAACGGGGGTAAAAAATTCTATTCTTAGAGAAGTACAAACATATCACACACTCCTGCCCCCCAAAATATAGCCCTTTGCTTCTGAATTATAATCCATTTTGGTTTTGGATGTGACAGGAAAGTTTCTTTTTGAACACAATCCTACTAAAATCAATTTATAATTCAATATATTATTTACTTTCTGCCAAAAGATGAGGTTGGGATTATCATGTTTAGAAGTAGATTTATTTTGGTCACTTATTACACCACATGGATGTTTCCAATAGCTATGGATAGGCTACATCCTGTGTTTAACTCATTACTCTTAACTGTTTTAAATTTTAATTTTTTTAATTTCAAAATATTAGGGGGGTACAGATGTTTTTGATATATGGCTTGAATCGGGGCTATACGGGGCTATAAATGTGCCTGTTACCCAAATAGTGTTCATTGTACCCATTAGGTGTGTTTTTGCCCTTCTCCTCCACCTCCTCCCCCTGTTTGATTTCCAAGGACTTTTACTTTCCTCTGTGTACTTGTGTGCCCATTGATTAGATCCAATTTATTAAAGAGTACATGTGGTGTTTGTTTTTCAATTCTTGTAATACTTCATTTAGCATAATAGTCTCTAGTCCCTTCCAAATAGCCACAAAAGGCATTAATTCATCCTTTTTGTGGCTGAGTAGTACTCCATAGTCACTTTTTGATCTCATATTAATTAATATGGCAACTACACTCCACATTTGGTTTTAGCTGGAACAAAATTATAGGAAGAGTGATGAGGTCAATAAAGGGGGATAGATGTAATAAAAGGAAAAACAATTTTCTGATGAAAGGCAGTAAAAATGCAATTTTTAAAGGATACATTCACCCTATATTTCATTCAGCATTGTACTAAAATATGTAGTAATGCATTGGACATAGGAAGATTGCAACTATAAAATCTGGCCATGTTAAAAAATAAATATATATTTTTATGTGACAATGAATGCATATGTATTTTATATGACAACTTCCTTAAAGTCATAAATTTCCATATTTTTAAAGAAAATATTACTTGAATAAAAAAAGTTTATCTAAAAATCATAGGAGAAAATAATGTATTGAAGATGAGAAATTCTAGGCAAAAATGTACAGAATTTTATACACTTAACATAAATTCCAGAATATAAATAAGTGACAATTTCAAAGACATAAAGCTAAGTTAGTATGCTGAAGGGCAGATTGTTGAAAAGCACAGTACAAATAGGATAAGGAAAGATAATTTCCGTAACTACATATTGTTATATTCTTTCTATTAATTATTGATGTGTTAATATAGATATAGTAATGTAATGGACAACATATACTTTAAGAATTCATCTTTTAGCTATTATTTATTTTCTAACATATCTTAACTGCAGACATTATACTACGCAAACTTCCAGAATGTGACAACAAGTTATCCAGGCCATATATGAAGTCATTTAAAATATCTCATCTATATATACATATATATATATATATCTCAACATAAATTTTTTCTGTAATTATATAAATCCTGTTTCATAGGTTCAAAGACATACATGTCTTTTCATATTTTAATGATTCTGAAAACTGCCATATCTAAAACCGATATTAAATTATGCTCATCAGCCATTACAAAGAACAATTTGTGAGGAAAGGTGTGACCTTATTGGGCTAGCTGGAGCAAAATGTCCTCAAATGTAATCAATAATCGTATGCATTATACTCAGAGTTTAAACAATAATGGCTAAATGTGAATCTGTTTTTTGTTTTCACCATGTGCTGATAATTGTGAACAATGTAAGTGATAAAATATTCCTTGATAATAAGATAGATAGTTTTTGCCAATCAAACCAAATCTATTTCTTTAAAGTTTGTGTATGTATGTATATGGTATTCAAATGAATTTTAAATTTAATGTCTCTAATAAATAAATTTAAATGTGGATGTGATTATGGACAAGTTTAAATGCATGTGAAATTCCAGCATCTAAAAATGATACTAATAATTATGAAGGCTGTAAGAGATCAAAATCACCAGTGTGCAATGGTTGATAATTAAAAGTGAACCAGTGAAATCTCTGAAAGTGAAGAAGACTAAAGTACAAATTCTGGTTTTGACATTTAGAAAAAATAGTGGTATGTTTCAGGATAAGTGTGAGCTTGAAAAATTAATGAAAACATGTTACTATACATTCTAGTATCTTTTTTCCTTTTACATTATACAGAACAGCTGTTATAAATTCATGCATTTCTCTAATAATTAAAGTGGACATTTCCCTTATTGCTTAACATGCTGTTCATAATAAATATAATATAGTTAATTAAATTGTTTCTTGGTCTTGAATCTCACAGTTTCACACAGGAAAGCAATGAAAGTCTGAGAGATTTATAGATTTATATCTCCTAGACACCTTTGTACATAAATAAATTTTGAACCAAATAGTGTATTGCAAAGCATAGCAATATAGCCATTTATATTGTTACTGCAGTGACTCACACAGGCAAACTTTAGAAAAAAATTAAAGCATACCCTCTTATGGTGACACTTGTGTAACACAAAATGCAATACTCCATATGAAGAAATAATGTTCTTAATAAAACAAAAAGATTTATACAACTTCAAAAATTTATTTGTAAGATTTTGAGGAGTAAATATTTTCTGAATGGATTAAAATGGTAAAATCTAAGATAAAAAATTTAATGTTCAAGAACATTTCTGCTTATCTTCTGAGTAATGCCATACTATGGGCAAATACAATTAAACATTACCATTTCTACAGACCTTAACTCTATAAATTCCCAGGTTCTAACTTCAGCAATCAGATTAAACAAACTGAAATAAAACAGTGAGTATGAGTTAACGCTAAAATTTAAAAGGGTTTAAATATTCAAAGGTTGTTATATAAAAAAAATACAAACATTGAGAAAAACTCCACATACGGAATAAAATAAACCATCACATCATAAATTATATATATGTATGATTTTTGTAATAGATTTCTAAAAAACCTCCAAATGCAATATAGAAATTACAAAACTTTGACCAAGAAGACTGTTATTGACTAACCTTTAAGAAAAATATGCTATTTTTCTCATAATTTTCTAATAATTCTTAGATGAATGAAACAAAGAAGAGGTGTGTGTGTGTAAAGCATAGGTCAGCCCAGTATGGAAAAGAGAAAGTAAGCAAATTCATGAATTGAATCTTTTGAGGGAGAAAATCAGTCAGATACACTCTGTTTCCTAACACACACAGTGTCAATAATATAGCAAGAGCTTAATTTCTATTTTTTTAATTAGTAACTCTACACATTCCACAATACAACACAGAATCACGAACTTGCATTTTTTTTCTTTTTTTACTTCAGCACATTACTGGAATACAAATGTTTAGTTTACATATATTGCCTTTTCCCACCTGAGTCAGAGCTTCAAGCGTGTCCATCCCCCAGATGGTGCATATCGCAACCATTATGTGTGTATATACCCATCCCCTCCTCCCCCCTCCCATCTGCCTGACACCCCATGAATGTTATTACTATATGTGCACTTAAGTGTTGATAAGTTAATATCAATTTGATGGTGAGTACATGTAGTGCTTGTTTTTCCATTCTTGTGATACATCACTTAGTAGAATGGGCTCCAGCTATATACAGGAATTTCTATTAATGGATAATTGGATTTTGTTTTTTCTTTTCATGCAGCAAAAAATGCTTTGGTGACCTCAATATTAACAAGGGCTTTTTGCAAGGGTTCTTACTGAAAGTAGAATAGCAAGAGCTACATAGTATGCAGTGTTCTAGTGTTTTGGAAAATATTTTCAAAATCATATTCCAACCAGTAGTGTGTGAGAGTGCCAATTTTTCAACACCGGTTACAATCAAGATGATATTTTTAATATATTAGATACAAAATTCTTGTGATTTGGTTTGCAATTTTGATTAACAGCAATGTTTTCATCTTCAAAATATATGATCATTTTGATTTCTAATTATATAAATTGTATATGACCTTTACTCATTTTCAAATATTGATAATAGTCTTTTTCTTATTAATTTTATGATACTTCTATCTTGGATCTGTCACTTATCCTGCAAATATATTTCTATATTTATTCCGATATTAATTGTTTCTCAGATAATGTTACCATTTATTTATTTTTGCCATTAGGCTATTATTAAATGCTATGATGTCAATTATATTATTTTGTTTTTGCATTTACTTATTTTTCCTTTAATCCCATTCATATAAAGTTATTCCAAAATTGACATTTTTTTATTTATTGATTTCTGGACTTCGGTATTAAAATCTGACACTTTGTAATTTTATATTTTGAACATTCATATTAATTCTTATAAATTCATGTAATATACAGAATACAGATTTACCTCATTTTATAGTGCTTTATTTTATTGTCCTTCACAGATACTACATTTTTTACAAATTTAAGGCTTGTGCCAACCCTCATTGAGAAAGTCCATGGTACCATTTTTCTTTGATGATACCATTATGATTGTGGCACCATGCCTATGTAAAACAAGAGACAAACCTAATGGATAAATACTGTATGTTCTGACTGCTCCACCAACCAAATGTTCTCCTATCTCTCTCCCTCTTCGTGAACCTCCCTATTCCCTGAGACACAACAGTATTGAAATTTGCCTAGTTAATAACTCTACAATGACCTCTACGTGTTCAAGTGAAAGAGCTGTACATCTCTCATTTTAAACCAAAAGCTAAAAATGGTTAAACTTAGTGAGAAACATATGTCAAAAGACAAGATAGGCCAAAAGCTAGTCCTCTGTGCCAAAGAGTTAGCCAAATTGTGAATGCAAAGGAAAAGTTTTTGAAGGAAATTAGAAGTGCTTCTCTAGTAAGCACATGAATGATAAGAAAGCAAAATGTCTTTATTGCTGATATGGAAAAATTCTACTGATCTGAATACAAGAACAAGCCACACTGTTTCCTTAAGCCAAATCCAGAGCAAGGCCCTAACTCTTTTTAATTCTATTAAGGCCAATGAGAGAGATGAGGAAACCATAGAAGAAAAGTTTGAAGCTAGCAGAGGTTGGTTCATGAAGTTTAAGAAAATAAGCCATTTCCATAACTTAATAGTTCAAGTTGAAGCAGCAAGTGCTCGTGTAGAAGCTGCAGCAAGTTACCCGGAGAACATCTAGCTAAGATAATTGATGAAGGTGGCTACAGTAAATGATAGATTTCAATGTAGATGAAACAGCCTTCTATTGAAAGGAGATACCATCTGGGATTTTCATACCTAGAGAGGAGAAGTCAATGTCTGGCTTCAAAGCTTCAAAGGACAGGCTGACTCTTTTGTTAGGGGTTAATACAACTGGTACTAAATAACTCTAAGTTGAAGTCAATGTTCATTTAACGTTCTGAAAATCCAAGGGCCCTTAAGAATTATGCTAAATCTACTTTGCTTGTACTCTAGAAATAGAATAACAAAGACTGGGTGACAGCATATTTGTTTACTGCATGGTTTACTGAATATTTTGTCCCAATGTTGAGACCTGGTGATCAGACATAAAGATTACTTTCAAAATAGTATTGCTCATTCATAATGCATCTAGTCACCCAAGAGCTCTAAAGGAGACACGCAAGGAGATTAATGTTTTCACACCTGCTAAAACAACATCCATTCTGCAACGCATGGATCAAGGAGTTAATTCAACTTTCAAGTCTTATTATTTAAGAAATAGATTTTGTAAGACTATAGCTGTTACAGTGATTCCTCTGATGGGTCTGGGAAAAGTAAATTGAAAACCTTCTAGAAAGGATTCACCATTCCAAATGCCGTTAAGTTCATTCATGATTCATGGGAGGAGGTCAAATTATCAATATTAACAAGAGTTGGGAAGAAGCTGATTTCAACCCTCACGGAAGACTTTGAAGTGTTCAAGATTTTAGTGGAGGAAGCATTTGCAGATCTGAAAATAGCAACAGAACTAGAATTAGAAGTGGAGCCTAAAGATTTGACTGAATTGCTGAAATCTCATGATAAAACTTGAACAGATGAGGAGTTGCTTCTTATGGATGAACAAAGAAAGTGGTTTTACCAGGTGGAATCCACTCCTGGTGAAGATGCTATGAACATAGTTGAAATGACAACAAAGAATTTAGAATATAATATAAACTTGCTTAATGAAGCAGCAGCAGCATTTGAGAGGATTGACTTTAATTTTGAAAGAAATTTCATTGTGGGTAAAATACTATCAAACAGCATGCTATACTATAGAGACATTTTTCAAGAAAAAAAAGAGCTAAGCAATGCGGAAACTTTATTGTGTTATTTTTAAGTAATTGCAGTTTCAGTTACCCAAAGTCAACAGTAGTCTGAAATTTCTAAGTGGAAAATTTCAGAAATAAATAATTCATAAGTTTTAAATTGTGTACTATTCTGAGCAGGGTTATGAAATCTTGTGCCTTCCTGTCTGGGATGTGCATCATTCCTTTGTCCAGTGTATCCACACTATATGTGTTCCCTTCCCATTAGTCACTTAGTAGCCATCTCAGTTATCAGATCGACTGTCCTGGTATCACAACGGTTGTGTTCAAGTAAGCTTTATTTTACTTAATAATGATTCCAAATTACAAGGGTAATGATGCTGGCAAATAGATATACCAAAGAGAAGCTGTAAAGTTCTTCCTTTAAGTAAAAGAGTGAAAGTACTTAATACAGAAAGAAAAAATTTGCACGCTGAGATTGCTAATATCTACAGTAAGAATGAATCCTCCATCCATGAAATTATAAACAATACATTGCTATAATTGCTGTATTTTATTATTTTTTATTGTTATCTTTTTACTCTGCCTAATTTATTAAGTAAACTTTATCATAGGTATGCATGTATAAGAAAAGCATAGTGTATATAGGGTTTGGTACTATTTATGGTTTCAGGCATCCACTACAGGTCTTGAAATATACCCTTCATGGATAAGCAGGAGGGAGGCGGGGCTTCTGTAATCTAGTATATATCTTGGAATGTTAAGAAAATATTTGTGTTCAAGATTGCCCAGACATGCTGTGTACTTAGCATGCCATATGATGCAGTAATCAATCTCATTACTGGCTATATTATTTGAAGGAATTATAATCAGAATGTCAAAGAGACATCTGCACACCTATGTTCATTGTTGCACTATTCGCAATTGCCAAGATATGGAATCAACCTAAATAGCCATCTAATAATTAAGAGATAAGACAATGTGGTATACTATATACAATGGAAGACAATTCAACTATAAAACAGAATGAAATCCTGTTATTTGTGGCAACGTGGATGAACCTGGAGAACATTATATTAAGTGAAATAAGCCAGGCACAGTAAGATGAACACTGTAGGATCTCATTCATATTAAATCTAAAAAAGTTGATTTCATAGAAGCAGAAAGTAGAATAGTGGTTACAAGAGGCTGGGGAGAGTAGGTGGGCAAGAGTTACTGAGTTTTGTCTACATATAGAAAGTTACAGTCAAACAGAAAGAATAAGTTTTGTTGTTCTATTACACAGTATGATGATCATAGAAATAACAACGTATTGTATATTTAAAGATACGTGTGTTGTGGGGGGGCAAGGGCAATATACGTGACCTAAACATTTGTACCCCCATAATATGCTGAAATAAAAAAAAAGATATGTGTATTGTCACTAAAGAAATAATAAATGTTTAAAGTAATGGATATGTTAATTACCCCAACATGATCATTATACCATGTATACATGCATTGAAACATCACATTGTACCCATAAATATGTACAATTAGGTGTCAATTATAAAAAATTATATAAAAAGTTAAACAATGGTAAAAAAAGGCACTGAGATTTTGGTGGTGATTTTAACCTATCTGGACTGTTAGTAGGGAAAAAAATGAAGGTCAAATGATCACATCCTAATTTTAAAACAATCATTTGACATTACTAATATTT
>CAUYSK010058927.1:0-16229 GCA_963575035.1 Avahi laniger | reverse complement strand
CTATAGACTTCTTGAAAGGAACTATGTGTAATTTTTATCTGTATTCCTAGAGGTGCCTAGTACAGAGCAGATTCTCAATGTTTAAAAAAATATGCATAGTGCAGATAGAATAAAAGTGTGAAAAAGCCAGTTATTTCTAATAAGCATGGAAAATACCCTATCCCTACCCCAAGGGACCCATTTCCCAGGATTCAGCTTTAAAAAGGAAAAATTCTTTATTGCAAGATCAAGACAGAGTGGTGAAGTCATTTTATTTTTTTTCTTTCTTTTTCTTTCTTTCTCTCTTTTTTCTGTCTTTCTCTCTCTCTCTTTGTCTCTTTTTTTCTTTCTTGACAGAGTCTCACTGTGTTGTCCAGGCTAGAGTGCCGTGGCGTCAGCCTACCTCACAGCAACCTCAAACTCCTGGGCTCAAGCAATCCTTCTGCTTCAGCCTCCCAAGTAGCTGGGACTACAGACATGCGCCACCATGCCCGGCTAATTTTTTCTATATATTTTTAGTTGTCCAATTAATTTCTTTCTAATTTTAGTAGAGACGAGGGTCTCGCTCTTGCTCAGGCTGGTTTCGTACTCCTGAGCTCAAACAATCCGCCCGCCTCAGCCTCCCAGAGAGCTAGGATTACAGGCGTGAGCCACCGCGCCCGGCCTTGTACAATTTCTTTAAATCATTGTTAAGGGCCTTGAGTTCTACATCCTGATCTTGGGCAGAGCTGTGACCTCTCCTGTACCCCCTTACAAAGTTCAAACATCAATTTCCCACCCAAGAGACTTCCTTCCTTGGGTTGCAGAGATGCTCTTTAAGTCTCAGTGCCCACTATCAACTACTTCATTCCTCTCTTTCTTTTCAATTCAGATGTGTCCAGTATTAATTTCATTTTTGCCCCCTCCTCTAACACAGCCTCTGGAATTGTATCCTGGCCCAGAGCCATTTAGGCAAATTGAATAGAAAAGGGCAACTTCTGCTAGCCCTCGAGAATACAGATAACAGGATCGGACAACCTAGGCGATGGTAGTTACAAATGGAGGACTGGAGGGTTTCAACAAGGCTTCCTTTGTTTCAATAGGCACCTGAAGAGTAATCAAATCCAGCACTGGTGACCAATGGCAGTGACGTAGAATAGGGGAGTGCAGTCATGTGCTACATAACAATGTTTCAGTCAAGGATGGACTGCATATAAAATGGCGATCACATAAGATTATAATGGAGATAAAAAAAAATTGCCTAGTATTTAATATACTTTTTGTCATTATTTTAGAGCATACTCCAACTTATTAAAAAAAGTTAACTGTAAAACAGCCTCAGGCAGGTCCTTTAGGAGGTATTCCAGAAGAAGGCATTGCTAGGAGATGATAGCTCGTGTGTGTGTGTGTGTGTGTGTGTGTGTGTGTGTACGCGCGCGTGCGTGTGTGTGTGTGTGTTGAAACAGAGTCTCTCTTTGTTGCCAGGGAATGAGGGCAGTGGCATGATCATAGCTCACTGCAATCTCGAAGTCCTGGGTGCAAGTGATCCTCCTTCCTCAGCCTCCTGAGTAGCTGAGGCTATAGGCACACACCATGATGCCCAGGTAATTTTTCTATTTTTGTAGAGATGGTGTCTCACTATGTTGTTCAGGCTGGTCTCGAACTCCTTACCTCAGGTGATCCTCCTGCCTTGGCCTCCTAAAGTGCTAGGATTACAGGCATGAGCCACTGTGCCCAGCCTATGTCTTAGTTTTTCATGAAAAAAGTTTAAAAGGGAAAAAAAGATTAAAAATAGAAAACAGCACAGAGAATAAGGATATAAAGAAAGGAAATACTTTTGTACAGCTATATAATGCGTTATTACAAAAGAGTCAAAAAGTTTTTAAAAATTTTAAGTTTATAAAGTAAAAAAGCTACAATAAGCTAACATTTATTACTGGAGAAAAATATTTTTATGAATTTAGTGTAGCCTAAGTGTATAGTGTTTGTAAAGTCTACAGCAGTGTACAGTAATGTCCTAGGCCTTCACATTCACTCACTGACTCACCCAGAGCAACTTCCAGTCCTATAAGCTCCATTTGTGGTAAGTGCCTCATATAGGTGTACCATTTTTTATTTTTTGTAGAAACAGGGTCTATGTTGCCCAGGCTGGCCTCAAACTCCTGGGCTCAAGCAATCCTCAGCCTCCCAAGTAGTGCTACCATACCCAGCTTTTTTAAATCTTTTATACTGTACCTTTTGTATGTTTAGATACACAAATACTTACCATTGTGTTACAACTGCCTACAGTATTCAGTACAGTAACATGCTACACAGGTTAGCAGCCTAGGAGCAGCAGGCTATCCCACCTAGGTTTGTGTAGTAAGTACACTCTATGATGTTCATCCAATAACAAAATCATCTAACAACACGTTTCTCAGAATGTATCTCTGTTAAGCAACACATGACTATAACGTAATTGTTACTTTTCTTAGAAAACCAAAGAGAAGCAAGAAAACATAACAGCCCAAACAAGTAAACAAGGCTGCAGTTACTGGAGTAAGTTTTGCTGAACAAACTGTACCGCTATTCCTGCGGCCCTCCCTGGGCAGTGAGCTGCAGCAGCTCAGTCAAAGGGAAGAATTCCAAAGGGCTACATGCTACACATCTTCCTGCCAAAGCCCTCACACGCCCCGATGACCAAGCTATGCCTCAGGTCATAGACCCTCACACCCCTGCAGATGAGCCCAGCTGTCAGGAGAATGGGACTCAGTGTCAGACAGGCTAAGTCTGCACTGGATCACTGTACAACCCTGGTCTGGGCATCAAACCCCACTAAGCTTCATGTTCTCCACCTGAGAAATAGAAGAGCAATATCGGCATCACAGGGTTAAGTAAGGAAATATCCCTAAAGTGCTTAGTGGTGTACATCAGAAGGAAAGACTAAATGGTAGGTAGTATTATGAGGTGTTTCAGCTAAAGAGGGACAATCCACAAAGATTATACTCGAATGGCTGATTTTTACTTCTAGTTTTGACATGCATGTTTATAGCTAATTCCTCTGACCTGACATACCTTGGCTGTTCACTGCACTAACCTCTTCCTTGAGGAGAAAAAAGGGTTGGACAATGAGAGATCAGCCTTTGTACCTCATGCTGGATAACAAGAGCTAACAGCAGACAAGGGCAGATACTGCCACTGACAGCATCAGACTCTGTCCTTGGGACCAAAATTTCAAAGTGGTGCTAGTGATTTAAAATCAAAAAGCACTCAGCCTGACCTAACTTGGAGGCGGCTGTCTACCACACTCTTCCTGCTGCCTCGCCTCACAGAAAGCCCTATGGTCAGGACTGCTGGGCCACTAAGAACTCGGCATGGTCACCTCTCACTTGTAAATATGCAAGGGAGCAGGAGCAGGGCTTCCCTGTGGGAAGAGGGTGATTCACAGAGGGGAAGCACACTTCATGCTTAGAGATCTCCGTATACCCAGCTCAGCCACTCAAGGAAAGGAACAAAGTCATGAAATAATGCTTATAAAGTCCTTATGATAACACAGGAAAATGCCCAAACTAATAAAAATATATAATAACCACGTAAAAAAAAACTCTCTCAGAAGAAAACTACAGGAAAATAATAACCACTGTTAATTTCATTTGTCAGAATGGCATAAATTGGGGTGTTTTTTTGTTTCAAGTGTTCTGTATTTTATTTATTTATATTTTACCTTGTTCCAAAAATTATTTACAACAGCTTGGTTTGAATTTTCCATTGACAAATAATACTTTTACAAAACACAGCCTGGCTGCAGCCACAGCTGCCTTCAGGAGAGACAACTCACCCCCCTTCGCTCTCAGCATCTGTGAACGTGGCTCCCGAGGAGGCCGTGAAGTAGACAGAGCTGGAGCCAGTGGAGTCGCTCCTCTCCCGGGCAAACGGGAACCTTCGCCGCCGAGATACTCTTTGGTTCTCTTCCATGTGGGATCTGGAAAGCAGGCCCCATTCCAGAGGGTACCATTAGGCTCCTTCCAGCCTGTCTCTCCCCTCACTATAGGGGGAGCTTCTTACTACTGCTCCTCATTAAGGGGCCAACAGCAGAGAAAATCCCGGGTCTCTACCCTTAGGAGGTCAACAAGAGCAGCTCCCTGAGCCCAGCCTACACAGGCAGAATAAAGTTTCAGCTGCTACAGACCATGGGCCAGAAACAGCAAGGAGCTTATACAAGGCCAGGTACCAAACGTACAGCTCCCCCTCCAAGTTAGGTTTGAAGCTATAAAACTGGTTTCTTTGAGACAGACATCAAAGACCAGAACACACTTCAGCTGAAAAAACTGTAAGGGCAGGGGAAAAGTTGAGGGTGGGGGGCAAAGCAGGAGAGGAGCCTGCATTACTCACCGGACCTCCCCAACAATCTCCCCAGCAAGCCCTTGCAGGCTACTCCTCAGCTCTTCCACTTCCCGCCGCAGTGCCACAAGACTGGTCAGCACAAAGTTCAGGCGGTCCAGCACCTTCTCCTGCCCTTCCTGTGGAAGGCTGGGCAGCACCGCAGCGTCTCCAGCCTCACCTGGGACGGCCCGCAACAGCATCACTGAGGGAAGGGGAACAGGAGACAGTGACGCCCACGGGATATCAGGAGGAAAAGATCTCGCACCTAGAATTCAAGAACACTTGCTTCTCAGTGGAGTTCAATGTACAGAGAAGACCCTTGAGGCTCAGATAGCGTATGTTCACAGCTAAGTCATGGTAACGAGCTCGAAGTAACTATCCAGAAAAATGTTCAAGAATGCAGAGTAAGAAAGATCCCTGGGAACGTGGCCACTTTCTCCCAACCTCAGTAGAAGAAATGCTGCTAAGAAATTACAAATGAACAAAACACAAGAAAAGGGAAGGAGTGACAAGCATACCTGCAATACTAGGTTACCACCAGATTATAAAATGCTGACAATCAGTTGTAATCTAAGGTGATAATTCTTTGAAAACTCTTCCAAAACAAACTTTTCCAAACCATCTTACATTTGTAATCAGAGAAAACACTCATTTCCAATTAACATGGGGGTGAGATAATCTAACCACTCCCCTATCAGACAAAGATGAGAGGAGTGGTTTGAATCAGCCCTGAATGCTTTGCTCAAACGAGTTAACCTGAAAGTTTTGCAAAACTGAAAGCACTACCCATTTCAGCTGTGGCTGGCTTCCAGTCACATTCAGCTTCAGCTGAAGCATGCTCCCCGCCCCGTACTGTGGAAAGTACTGGACCAGATGCCCAAGCCCAAACTTGCCACTTACTCTGTGACAATCTCAGGAAAGTTACACAATCTTTTTGAATCTGTTTCCTCATAAGGATAATAAAACTTGAATTAGATAGTTTCCAAGTTCCAATACGCAATATGTAAGCCTCATGACCTTTAATCCCTACAAGATTCTTATTCCTTTTGCCTTCTTTTGGATTTTTCCTCTATTTATTTACTTAGCTATTTTTTTGTTTGTTTCTGCATATTATGGGGGTACAAATGTTTAGGTTACATTGCCCGTGCATCCCCCTCCCAGTCAGAGCTTCAAGCGTGTCCATCCCCCAGATGGTGCGCATCGCACTCATTATGTTTGTATATACCATCCCCTCCTCCCCCCTCCCATCTGCCCAACGCCGCAGAAATGTTACTCCTATATGTGCACTTAGGTGTTGATCAGTGAAACCAATTTGCTGGTGAGTACATGTGGTGTTTATTTTTCCATTCTTGGGATACTTCACTTAGTAGAAAGGATTCCAGCTCTATCCAGGAGAATACAAGAGGTGCTATATCACCATTGTTTCTTACAGCTGAATAGTACTCCATGGTATACATACACCACATTTTATTAATCCACTCATGTATTGATGGGCACTGGGTTGTTTCCACATCTTTGCGATTGTGAATTGTGCCGCTATAAACATTTGAGTGCAGATGTCTTTTTTATAGAGTGTCTTTGGTTCTTTTGGGTAGATGCCCAGTAATGGGATTGCTGGATCAAATGGTATCTACTTGTATCCCTTTAAGGTATCTCCATATTGCTTTCCACAGAGGTTGCACTAGTTTGCAGTCCCTTTTCCTCTATTTATTATACACCTCACCCAAGACTAAGGAAGTGCCTTTAATACACATATAGCACTACTGCAGCCAGAACTAAAAGTGAAAGCTAAATAGTTTTTTCACATTGTCCTGGAAATACAGGGAAAGAGTACAGAAAACGAAGATTTCCTTTTCAATAAGCTTTCCAAAAAAGTGAAGCCCTCAGGCACCCCCTCTCACAGGCTCTACCAAATGCAGCCCGGACCCCACGCCCATTAGTGGACAGTGACCGCGGTCTCAGGAGATGGTCTCCTACCCTGGCGTCCGGGCTCTGAAGTCTGCGTGTAGTCCAGGGAGTTGGGGAGGCTCTGGCTCCGACCATGGCGCTGGGTCCGTTTCCATCGCTGGCTGTAAAGGACGCACAGGAATCCAAGGCCAGCGGCGGTGCCCAGCAGCAGTCCCAGACCCGCGCGGGCACCGCCCAGGGACCCCAGTCTAGACATGCTGCACCTGTAGCCCGCGTAAGCCACGAGCGGGCGAGCGGGGAGAGATTCGTGAGCCTGGTAAACTCACCCAAGGCCGAATCCTGCCTAGACCCTGACTACGCTCACCCCAATCTGGACCCTACGGATTCCTCCAGCCCCCTGAGCCTGACTACCTCGTCTCTCACCCAACCTGGACGTAGCCTTTCCTCCAGCACACCCTCGACCCGGTTCGCCGAGTCCAGCTTCTGAGCCCTTCAGCCCCCACCTCAGCCTCACCACACTGCGGACAACAAACCCGCCACCCTGGCTGCAAACTCCTGGCCTCCTCTGTGTCCCCGAAGGCGCTCTGGCCTGGCAGGAGAGCAACCCAGACCCTTACCCGGCCGCTAGCCACCATGGCAGCAGACGCCGCAGCCTGTCAATAACCGTGACGTCAGTCAGACGGCGCCGCGGGCTCAGAGCACCGCAGGAAGGCGCGGTGAGATGACCACACAGGCTCCGCCTCCGGCCCCTGCTGCCCTCGGGGGGCGGGGCTGCGGATGCGCCCGAGGGGCGGAGCCAGCAGCGAGCGGGAAGGGGAACCGGGAAAGCCGGGAGAAGGGAGGGAAAAAGAGCAGGAAAGCTGGGAGGTTTCTTGGACTGGACACTCGAGCTGTAACCCCCACCTCTCAGGTCTGGCCAGCTAAGATTCTATTTCCCTCCAGTCACACCAGGTTACTTGCTGCTCCCGGAATAGGCTCAGCGCACTCATGCTTTCTACTTTCGCTTCTGCCTAGAACGACCCCTTCTCTACCAGGAAAACCGCCTTTCCTTGACACTGTCATGGCACAGACTTATTTCATTTCGGCTTAATTTTATAGTTTATAGATGTTTTACTCAAACCATGTACTAAGCCCCAACAATAGCGCCTTTGAAAATAGCACTAAGATCAAATGAGAACAGATAAATTATTGCCTATCCACGAGAGGTCCCCAATTCCCCACGGCCAGCATCTGCCAGCGGACAAATTACAGATGCACACCCAGCACTAAAAAATCTTAAACCTAACTTTCTCGTTTTTGCATTAAGCAGGGACAGGTTAATGTAAACTTTTTCTATTCCAGAATGGGTAGAATCTTTGAAATTTATTTGATGATAACATTTTTTAACATTTGGTTGAGAACCATTTCAGGTTTTGTTTGTTTTCAATCTGTGTTGATAAGTTTTTCTGTGTCCACTAGTGACCCATAGATTCTTTTATAATTCCATTTTACTGTTCTGATTTTATGCAACTTCTTGTACTTCTGGAAACTAAAGAGACTATGATTTTATGGACTATGATTCTAATTTTATTGTCAATTTTTTTTTTTTTGAGTCAGGGTCTCACTCTGTTGCCCAGGCTGGAGTACAGTGACATCATCATAGCTCACTACAACCTCAAACTCCTGGGCTCAAGCGATGCTCCTGCCTCGGCCTCCCAATTGGCTGGGACTACAGGTGCACACCACCACACCCAGCTAATTTTTAAAATTTTTCGTAGAGATGGTATCTCATTACGTTGCTCAGGCCGGTCTCAAACTCCTGGCCTCTAGCAATCCTGCTGCCTCAGCCTCTCATAGTGCTGGGGTTACAGGTGTGAGCCACTGCTCCTGGCCTAACATTTCTTAAGAGTTAAAATTTAGTTTAGTGACAGCTGAAATATCTAGGCCTGTCCTCCCAAAACCCTTGACTACATCTTATATTTATTTACCTTTTAATTGTGAGGTATTTTATATATATAAGAATACGTTTAATGTATATGTGCATTGTAAAGAAGCACTATAGGTGCATTGAGGTACCTACCACAGTTTAAGGAATAGAACTTCACCAATACCTCCTACTCATTTTTTTTTATTTTTTATTTTTGGCGACCCAGATGGGACTCAAAACTCCTACTCATTTCTAAAGATTCAGTTCAATTAGTTCCTTTTGAGATACACTAAGGGATTAACTATGATTGTTTTGGTGGTAAGAGTGTTTTTAATATCTTTTTCCAGTATTTTTTCTCACTTTTCTGTAATAAACGTGCATCACTTGTGTAATAAAAAATATTAACTTTATTTTTGAGGAAATAAAAGCTCATTTCCTCTGAGAAACCTTCCCAGATCACCACCTTGGTGGAATTAATCTTTTTATCTTCCTCTGTTCCTGAGGCTGTTACCTCTATTATACTTGGTTCTGTGACTATTTGCTTTCCAGTCTGTCTACCCCACCAGACTGCTCACTCTTCCAAGATGGGGTTAATTCCTGCTTCATCTCCATGTTCCCTGTGCCTAGCAGAAGCCATCCATAAAAGCTGAATGGGGGAAGGAAGGAGAGAAGGAATGATTAACACCCAGGCCCTGCCACTTTGTCAGTGCTTTCTCAGATGTGATGGAAAGCTCATTTGCAGAACAATTTCTCCTCTCTACCAAGGGAGGCAGCTCTGCTAGATAAACTGATTGTGGTGAGAGACTAGGCCAAATGGACAGACTAAACGGGGGAGTTCATTTCCCCCTGGATATTAAAGATGTTATCTGGCAAGGCGTGTGGCTGCCAGGGCAATCAGCAGTGTGGTAGGTGGTTGTGGATGGAGCTCTTTATCTCATGCTGCATCTGCAGACCAGTTTTGCAAATGGAATAAAACACTGACAGCCTGAGATATGCCCCCCAACCCTACCCAGCTTCTCTTTCCCACCAGCTCCAGAGCCCAGCATGGGAGAGGTGAGCAGAGCAGACCTCAAACTCCTGTCCTGCCCTCTTTGCAGAACATCTGCCTCAACTGCCTGGCTCTTCCAAGAGAGGTGACAAGTCAAATGCCTTGGGATTGTAGCCTTACCCCTTGTGTATAATGTCTAAGGTTCTTGACGCTTTAAAAAGTAGTTTTTGGCCAGACATGGTGGCACATGCCTGTAGTCCCAGCTACTTGGAAGGCTGAGGTAGGAGAATCATTTGACGATGCCGCTGCACTCTAGCCGGGCAACAGAAAAAATTAATTAATTAAAAATAAAAAGTTCTTAGTTTTAAAAAGTGTTATTAAATATTTAGTGGCTATAAAAGAATATTAATAATGTATGTATACAGATTAAGAATACATTTACAAGACTTTGCACCCACCTCCTAGTGTAAGAAAGAGAACATCACATCTCTGCATATTGTATCCCTTTCCTGTCTCTCTCAGAGGTAACTATTAATAGTAACTGCTCCCCAAATATTATATTTATCATTATCTTTTAAAATTTGACCACGTTTTTATCCACAAACAATATATTGTTCAGTTTTGCATGTTTGTGAGCTTTATGTAATTAGAATTATTCTATATTTTTTCTAAGCTTTGCTTTTTCACTCAGCATTTTCCTTGTCATACAATTTCTATTGTATGACTCTACCAGAAACTTTTTTTTTCTTTTTTGAGACAGAGTCTTGCTCTGTTGCCCAGGCTAGAGTGCCATGGCGTCAGTCTAGTTCACAGCAACCTCAAACTCCTGGGCTCAAGAGATCCTCCTGCCTCAGCCTCCCGAGTAACTGGGACTACAGGCATGCGCCACCATGCCCAGCTAATTTTTTCTGTATATTTTTAGTTGTCTAGCTAATTTCTTTCTATTTTTAGTAGAGACGGGGGTCTCGCTCTTGCTCAGGCTGGCCTTGAACTCCTGAGCTCAAATGATCCTCCCACCTCGGCCCCCCAGAGTGCTAGGATTACAGGCGTGAGCCACCACGCCCAGCTGTTACAGATGTTTTTAATTTTATTTTTTGCTAATCCATAAGGCAATACCTCGTTGTGGTTTGAAATGTAGTTTAATTTGCATTTCCAGATTTCTAATGATATTGAGCATAATGTTATGTTTGTTGGTGTCATTTCCATTTCCTCTTTTGTGAAGTGCCTTATTCAAGTCAGTTGCCCATGTTTTTCTATTGGTTTACCTTTTTCTCACTGATTTTTGGAGTTCTTTCCAGGTGCTGGATATTGTCCGTTTTAACAAATCCTTTGTTAAGCATGAATATGTTTTATCTCTCTGGCTAAACTGTTAGTCCAGTAGGTAGAGGATAGGGGTGGGGACCACAGAATAATAAATTAGCTCAGTTAAGATCCTTTAGGATTACAACTTCCTACTTCCCTTATAGCTCTCTCCATGTCTGTCAAAGTGTTGGAGGCACCAGGCACGCTCTATAAATGCCCCTGAAGGAAGCGAAGATTTTTCCAGGGCTGGAGAGGGAAGGTTATAGGATGTTTTTGTTTTGCTTTTTTTCTTTAGAGAACCAATCACAACAAGGCAGATTAAGAATGAACTGTCAGATTGTTATACATCGGATGAGGGCATGGAGGCATAGTTGGGAGCTCACTGGTGGCTGGTGAGCGGGAAGTTGTTTCATTTGCCACAGGTGTTGCCTCGTGACCACCTGCGCGTGCGCCGTGTATCTCCAGCCGCACGCGAAGTTCCTCAGATGGAGCGCCAGGTTTCCATCCCTTTAGTCACTCCAGACCTGGCACCCAGCCAAGCGCGCAGATCCTTTACAGACTTTCCTGTAAGACCACAGAAATGCAGTGACTCGCCGCTGTACTAGGAATTAGAGTCTGGGGGCGGGAACGCGCAGTGTGCCGGGGTGGTATTTAGCTGTAGCACCCAGGGCTAGCCACAAGCCTCCTGCCCTGCTCTCCCGAGCGCTTAAGGAATGTCTAGAGAATGTGTCTTGGAGAGGGGAACTGGGGACCCGATAAAGCTATAGAGGCGTCCCTGGACGCGGTGCGCTGGAGCCTGGGGAGGCCTCAGCAAAGGCGCCGTTTGCTCTCTGCTCTGCATCACGGGGACCGGGCGGGACCAGCAGGACTTTGGAACCTGACTGGGAGGTATTACAGGAAGAGGGTGCGGAGTAAACACGCGGGCTTGCGCCACGGCCGCTGCAGCCAAGTCGAGTCCGCCGGGCCACCCTCACCTCCCTGCCGCGGGAGCACTCCTTCTCCCCGACTCCTTGTCCCCGACCCCTCCTCCCCGCGGCTGGACCACCCGGCGGAAGGCGCGGGTCAGCCGGGGCTCCAAGTCCACTGCCAGAGGGCAGGGGCGGGCCCCCAACCGCAGAGGGCCGGGCGCGTCACAGCCTCCGCTCCTGATTGGCCGGCCGGGGTTGGCCCCGCCCGCAGACAGAGCCGGACTAACGGGACTCCGGGCGGCGGGTCGCAGTCCGGACGCGAGAGGGGGCTGGCGTTGGCGCCGAGCCTAGAGCCGCGGAGTGGCAGCCGGACGGGACGCGCGCACCATGCCCTACCTGCTCATCAGCACCCAGATCCGCATGGTGAGTACCCGCCGCCCGGCGACTCGGAACCCGGTGCGGGCCCGAGGGGGCTGCGACCGCGCCTTCGCGCCTTGCTCCTGGGCAGCGCCTACAGGGGATTGGACACGCCCCCTCGGCCGCCGAGAAGGAGCTGGGGAAGCCGGCGCCGCGCGACCCCCGGGCTCAGGAAGCCCTGGCCGGCCCGGAGCCCCATGGCCGCGGAGGGGGTCAGGTGCGTGCGTCCTGGTGACTGGGCGGCCTCCCGGCGCTCCCGACTCCAGTCCTACCTGTACGCGGGACGGACACGGGGAGCCCTCGCCTCACACGTGCAGCACCAGTGCCCCGCACAGAGCCGCTCCGCAGGAAAAACGTGGAATAACCCTAGGGAAAGAGGTTTGGAAAAGAAGAGGACGTGCCAAGGCGCCAAAACCCGTGTGCCAAGTCCCTGGCCCATACACAGCCACTAGCTGCACCCTTGGCACTTCCAGGAAGGGCTGTCCCTGAAGTTTTAGGAAAGGAAGAGAAGGAAGGAGATATGGGGCTGTGGGGTTAGGGGAGGGGTGATACCATCCAGGAGTCAGATGTCATGCTCCTTCCTTGCGGCGCAATTTCTCCATCTGTAGAAAGAAGGCTCTGGTCGCCCTAACTTCAGAATGATAACTGGGCCCCCCAGCTGGGTAGCAGGGTGCTCCTCTCCCCCTTCCCATTCCTCAGTGCTCAGGTGATCCAGCAGAAGGTACACAGCTCCCTTGGGACGAGGAAAATAGCTGGTGGGTTCACCACCAGGCAGGAGAGGTCTCCACAGTGTCCTAGGGCAGTGGTTTGAGAACCAGGCACCTGTGAAGTTGTTAAAATGTGGATACCTGGGCCCCTTCCAGACCTCCTGACATTCTATGTCTGGGGCTTGGGAATCCACACTTGGAAATGCGTGATTCTTCATTTTTAAAAAATAGAGCTTTATTGATATGTAATACACATACCACAGAATTCACCAATTTAAAGTGTACAATGGTTTTTCTAAAAAAGCATATTCAGAGTTGTGCAACCATCATCATTCAATTTTAGAACATTTCCAACACCCCAGAAGAAACCCTGTACCCACTAGCAGTCACTCCTCATTTTTCCCAAGTCCCTCGGCCCTAGGTAACTGCTAATCTACCTTCTGTGGCAACACGTGCTCTTCTGTGTCTGGCTTCTTTCACTTACGCAATGTTTTCAGGTTTCATCCATATTGTAGCATGTATCAGTACTTCATTCCTTTTTGTTGCCATGTGAGATTCCACTGTATGGCTATAAGACCTTTTATTTATCTGTTCATCAGTTGACAAACATTTGGGTTGTTTTTACCTTTTGGCTACTAGGAATAATGCTACTGTGAACATTTGTGTACAAGTTTGCATGTGGACATGTTTCATTTCTCTTGTTCTTTGTGTGATTCTGGTACACACAAACGTGGGTGGCGGTGCCTGGCATGAAGGTGCCAATACCCATGCAATGCCCAGCTCAGTTTTAAAAGGCCAGAGAGGCCCCACATTGCTCCTTCTGATCACTGATGGGCTCCCCCAGGATCCTCACCACCAACTCCAGCCTTTCCCTGAAGCTCTCAGGGCCAGCTGGCAGGGGAGGAAGGAGAGGCAAGCCTTCCACCTCTACCTGGCAGCCAGCCAAGGAGCTACTATGGCTTACTTTGCAGGAGGTGGGCCCCACCATGGTGGGCGATGAACACTCGGATCCAGAGCTGATGCAGCATCTGGGGGCCTCCAAGAGAAGCGTCCTGGGAAACAACTTGTAAGTAGTGGCATCCGTCGGTATCTTCCCCCTGCCATCCCCTAGACCTGCCTATTGCCTTTATACAGCCACCAAGCCCACGACAGAGCCTGTACCCTGGGGCTCAGTCCTCTGTAGGGGTGGTCCCATCTGCAGCCTCCTTGCAGCCCCCGAGGCTTGCTCTGAAAGCCTTTGCACTGGAAAGCTTGCCCATCATTAGTGGAACCCCAGGACAGATCTGTCCTCTGGGTCTAGGACACCATAAGCGGGCTGTCCCTTGTCTTGCCCTCATCTCTAAGCTGGACCCATCAGCAAAGACAATGCAGAGAGAAAGGTTTCTGCCTTAAAGAGCTGGCTGAGTAACAAAGCTAAGTCCTAGAAATGGAACAGGAAGTCTGGCTCTGACTTCCAGCGTGGCTGCTGCCACTCAACTTGGCCACTTCCCTTGGCATCCTTCACACCATCTCTGTGTCTGAACTGTGACCACTGCTTCCTTTTCTGCTCCCTCAGCCCCTCCTACCTGTAGGCAGGGAGAACCCTGGCTACACAGGCTCAGGAGCCCTCAGGAGAGTTGCCGGAGTTCGAGTTCAAGGCGGGGAAGGGAAGGCTAGCTGATCCCTAGTGCCTTGGGTGAAGGTTAGAGGGCAGAAGCCAACTTCCTCCCTTTGCCATGAGGCATTTGTTTGAGCCCTTTATCTGCATGCTGGCCCTTCAGCATCAACGAAACCTGAAAGAAAGGAAACCAAACATTCTCCGTGCCGGGGTATGGCACACAGAGCCAGGAGCTATTAGGGGCCACCCTTGTTGCTCCAGGACTACAGGAGAGCCAGGGCAACAAGAGGCCCAGAGGCCCGGGTGAGGAGCAAGCCCAGGGAGCACAGGCCACTCCAGTGAACAGCGGAGTGCTCAGGGCAGGTGTGGCTGCTGTCAGAGTACCGTGGAGTCTCTACCTGTATGACGCTGGGAAAGCTACGTGACCCCTCTCATTTTTCTCATGTATAAATGAGAACAATAATGGTACCTTCCCTAGGTTGTTGGGAAGAATAAATAATTCATGTCAAGTGCTTAGCAGGGAGAGGGCAGCAAATGTCAGTCACCACGATGAGAGCTCCTGTAGGCCTAGCCTGCAGCAGACACTAGTGTCGTAGGGGGAGCTTGCTCTGTGTGCACCTCCTCACACCACCCACCCTGGTCTCTTTGCAGTTGTGAGTACTACGTCAATGACCCTCCTCGCATAGTCCTGGACAAGCTGGAACGCAGGGGCTTCCGTGTGTTAAGCATGACAGGGGTGGGCCAGACGCTGGTGTGGTGCCTGCACAAGGAGTGACCTTCTCACAGTGACTCGTGGACGGGGCACCTCTTCTCTGGAGGGGCTGCCGTGAGCCCCTCCCCCAATCCCCTGCCTCACTGACTGCCTTGTCCCAGGTTGTCCCTGCCCCCAGCCCATCCCCAGTGGGTAGTGAATGACCTCTGCAACCCTGCCTTGGTCACTGGGGGAGGGCAGGGCCCCTTGCCCCAGTGCTCCCAGCTGCCCTCCTGCTTCAGGCCTGACTGAGGGCCTTGGCATAGGCCATGTTCTGTGTGCCGCGCTGGCACTCCAGTGGAGGATGGTGCCGGGACTTGGCAGGCGGGTCCTGCGAAGCTAGTCCAAGCCAATAAAGGACTGTGATGAGTGGTTGCTCCTCTGCTCTGCATGTGTCCAGACTCTCACCACATGAGGCCTTTCCCTGGGGGTCTGCCTACTCCCCAGGAGGGAGCCCAGGCCTAGGAGGAGCCCTCTGAGGCAGAGCCCAGCACCCTGTACCTATATGGAGTAGAGATAGACTATTAAAAACAATTTTTATTGGTCATGTTAAGGAAAGGGCTGGGGGTAGGCTGGAGCCCCAGGCTATGTGGGCTGCCCCTCCTGGTCTTCCTGCTGCATCCGGGCGCTCAGCTGTTGCCGCTCAGCGGCCTGGCGCATGCGCATCATGACCAGGCTCTCGTAGTCCCTCTCTGACAGCACTGAGCCCTGGGGACAGAGAGGGGATGGGGAGGCATTAGGGACACCAGGGCACAGCCCTATGGACTCCAGACTCAGAGGACGGGGCCTAAGCATGCTGCTGTCTAAGAGTTGAGGAGGGAGGAGGGCAGAGGAAGGGAATGACCCTGGAACAATCTTCTGGAATCCCACTCATCCATGTTCCCCCAGGGAAGGCGGGCCCTCCAGGCCAGTTTCTCCTCAGCTGGCTCCCCTGCAGTCCCTCTCAGCCAGTATGTCAACCAGTTTTTTTTTGTTGTTTTTTTTTTTTTTTTTTGAGACAGAGTCTCGCTCTGTTGCCCTGGCTAGAGTGAGTGCTGTGGTGTCAGCCTAGCTCACAGCAACCTCAGACTCCTGGACTCAAGCAATCCTTCTGCCTCAGCCTCCCGAGTAGCTGGGACTACAGGCATGCGCCACCATGCCCGGCTAATTTTTTTTTTTTTTTTTTTTTTAGTTGTCCAGCTAATTTCTTTCTGTTTTTTTAGTAGAGATGGGATCTTGCTCTTGTTCAGGCTGGTCTTGAACTCCTGAACTCAAACGATCCTCCTGCCTCGGCCTCCCAGAGTGCTAGGATTACAGGCGTGAGCCACTGCACCCAGCCTGCTGTGTTTTAAATTTAAACATTAGGGTAATTTGTTTGATTAAGGGTGATGGGGTGGCGAAGAGGTAGAGGATTTTCAAAAGATGATGGGCAAACAGCAGGTAATA
>CAUYSK010058924.1:0-20077 GCA_963575035.1 Avahi laniger | reverse complement strand
GAACGTTCATAGCAGCACAATTCACAATTGCAAAGATGTGGAAACAACCCAAGTGTCCATCAATACATGAGTGGATTAATAAACTGTGGTATATGTATACCATGGAGTACTATTCAGCTTTAAGAAACAATGGTGATATAGCACCACTTATATACTCCTGGAAAGAGCTGGAACACATTCTACTAAGCGAGGTATCCCAAGAATGGAAAAACAAGCACCACATGTACTCACCATCAAATTGCTATTAACTGATCAACACATAGGTTTATACATAAGAATAACATCTATTGGATGTTGGGCAGGGGGGAGGGGGGAGGAGGGAGGAGGGGACGGGTATATGCATACACAAAGAGTGCAATGCGCACCACGCAATAGGATAGACATATTTGAAACTTGTACTGAGGGGGGGAGGGGGGGCAAGGGCAACACACGTAACCTAAACATCTGTACCCCCATATTATGCTGAAATAAAAAAGAAAAAGAAAAAGAAAAGGTCTGCTTCTTGACATGGTTGTTTGGTTTATAATAATGCACTATCTCATGTATTTGATTTGTGTTTTATTTTTAAATTAGAAAGTTTTTTTTCCTTAAAGACATCTTTTGAATTGGTATGAATGATAAAGAAGGAAATAGTCTTCCACTCTTGGTCCCTGTGTTAGACACTCTCAAAAAACAGAAGTTCCCCCTCGGCATTTTGCAGACTATGTATTGCGTATTGAAGTAAGAGATTGAGACCCAGTCTGACCCCTCAGCTGAAGATCAACTTCTTGGACTGCCAAGCTATAGTCAAAGATAGTCCTTAAAAGTGGAATGGTAACTGAACACATTCATTCTGAAAAATGAACATCTTTTATTCACTTATTTATTTATTATTTATTCATTCATCTATTTAAAAAAATTTTTCAGAATGCCTAATATGTTCCATGCACTAGGAGATATAAAACTTAAAACTCAATAATTTAAAGAGATGGACAATGAAATCACAAATTAAACACTAATTAACGCACATATAGAGAGAGATACGCACAGGAGACATGCTGTGTGGGCATTTCAGGCTAGTGGCACTTAGGAAAGAGTTTTTTCTCAGGTTTCAACTGAGATCACTAGGGTTCAGCATTGAATTAAAGCAAAATCTCCACCTGGTGATAAAGTATAACTTTGCCTTTTTCTCAGGTTATTTATTTCATTCAATGAAGGGTAGTTATCACAGGCCTGCAATCTGGTGTTATTTGGTCATTTGACCAAATAACATCATTTGGCAACAAGTATGGGGTTTTTCTCTCCCATCAAGAACATTAGTATTTTTTAATCCATTAATTACTTTTAAGTTTCTTAAGTATCAACCACGTAACTTAATCATACCATCTGTGTCAGTTAATCTTTTAATAAACATTAATCATTGTCAAGCAGAAGGGCCTCAACGAGTATTTGTTGAATGGAGTGAAATGTTACCATTAAGTATTTTTACTTTCTAAAGACTCTAAGAGAAGAAGCTAAATCCAACACTTCCTACTATTACTTCCAAAATACTATAGGAAGAATAAGATTATAATGAGCAATATTTTTGGAATGCTAACTTGGTAGGGTAGATGCTTAGGAGGATGTTCAAAGGTTAAGCAAAAAAGACTCATATTGTACTCACAAGAGCTTCTAAAACACATTTTCTAAAACACATGGACAAGCATACATAAAACAAAAAAGGGCATTTCAAAGAAGAAGGACATTTTGCCACGATGAAAGACAAAAAAGATCAAACATTTTCTTTAGATTCAAGTTCAAAGCTGGATTGAGACGCCTGTGTGGCATTCCAGACCGAAATTCAGAGAAAAGATATTTTCTTTAAACTTTCCTTTTATTCGACAAGAACAGTTTCCAGGCAAATAAAGCTTCAATAACACTAGTCCTTTTTTTTTTTTATTATGATTGTCTGTTAGCATTAAGAACAACATTTCTTTTTTAAAGTAGGGATACTTCAGCAAAGTAAGTGATAAACTCATCATGTATGTCCCACAGTCATGGGCTTAGACATTACTTGGCAACAGATACTTAAAAATCAAAGCTATGTATGTATGTGAACCCTGGTTTCATTATGTTTTATTCTCTTGGAAGCTAAGAAAAGCTTGAATTAAGTAAATAGAGGACCCTTTGTATTAAATTTGTGTAATAAGGAATATGTATACACACACACATAATCTTGCAGAAATGTTTCACAGGTGACATGTAAAGCTCAAAATGTAAAATAGTAATGTGTATGTATGTGTATGTATCTTCCCCTGCATACTTATAATTGTGATTTCACCATATAGTAGTCATTTCCTTGCATTTAGCATGTAAAAATTATTTTTGCTTTATAGCTGCATGAGCTACTTAAAGAGTCCATTGCTGTTTTTACTGTGGCTTTTATACACATGTTTAGCTCATAGGTTTTACTCAAAAAGAACTATGTCCTTTTAGCTGATACATCCCATGGACTCATGGGAATCCACAATTGCATTCTCAGGTCTGTGCAAGGTTTCAAATAGGAAAGAGAGTTGCAGAGCATTTCTTTTCTCTCCTTATATTTTCTTATATTAACTCAAATGTGGAATTCTCAGCCTACATCTAGCCTAGCAAAGTTTTACTGTAACGGAATCTTCTCCAATGTTTAGAATAAGTTTGTTGTGAGGTTTCTAATGACTTAGTCCTCACTGATCTACAAAAACTTGTAGGCCACATTGAATAAAGAACTCCAGGGACCAAATATGCAGCCACGGTCACTGCCAGTAACAATGATTTAGCACCTTTCATTCTAATTGCAGCCTGGTGACAGTATCTCAAAGAGTACAGAGTTTCATGTTTCACGAGTCAGTTTAAATTTCTTTATTAATAAAATATCAGACAAGGTACTAATGTTGTGGGAGACTGTGTTAGTTTACCCTCTACTTCTTCTCTTTGAAGAATTATAGTCTATAAATTTCTGTACCTCACTTACGGTTTAGCTAATACATATTTCACAGTAAACTCTGGAAATATTTCAATTTTGTGTGGAAAACAATAAATGTTTTATTTAAAAGAATTTGACCCTATGGTCACATGAAACGTGCCGAAGTGCTTATTCTTTCATTTAAGGTTTTTGAAATAACTAAGTGTATTAGTTTCCTATTGCGCCTGTAACAAGTCACCACAAATGTAGTGGCTTACAACAATGCACATTTGTTATCTGCAGTTTGTAGGTTAGGAGTCCCACACAAGCTTCCCTGGGCTCAAATGAAGGTGCTGGCAGGCTTGCGTTCATTTCTGGAGCCTTTAAGGGAGAATTCGCTTCCTTGTCTTTTCCACCTTCTAGAGGCTGCCCTATTCCTAGGCTCATGGTCCCCTTACTCCATATTCAAAGTCAAAGGACAGAAAAATATAAACCATGTTAAAACTAATCAAAAGAAAACTGAAGTGCCTACAATAGTATCAGAAAAAATAAATTCTGGGAAAAAAGAGTATTACTGGGGATGGAGGAGTCATTTCATATTGATAAAGGGCTCGATCAAGGATAACATAAGCGACTCTAAATGCTTATGTACCTAATAACAGATCCATTAGAGGAACTAAAATCAAAAATATTACACATCAAATATTGGCAACAATAAGGAGGAACTGGCTGAAAATGCAACATGATACAACCATTTTTTAAGTTTGACAGTTTCTTAACGTGATCTAGCCTTTCCACGCCTAGGAATTCAACCAAGAGAAATAAAAGCATATGTTCGTACAGACTCGTACACAAATGTTCATAGCAATTGTATTTGTCATAGTCATAAACTAGAAACAACCCAAATGTCAAGGAACAAGCAAATGGGTAAACAAGTCATGGTCTATTTATGCAATGGAATGCCATTCGGCAATAAAAGGGAATGAACTACATGGGTAAATTGCAAAATAATTAAACTGAGTAAAAAAAAAAGCCAAAAAAAAAAAAAAAACCTCAAACAAACAAAAAAGAGTATATATTGCATAATTCCATTAATATAAAATTCTAGAAAATACAAATTAATTTAGAGTAGCAAAAAGCAGCTCAGCAGTAGCAAAAAGCAGATCAGCAGTTGCCTGGGTCTAGGGTGGGTGAGGACAGAGAGGAGGAGAGGCTGAAGGGAGGGATTGTAAAAGGAAGCTTTTGGGTGTGATAGGTATGTTGACTGTGGTGATGGTTTCATGGAGATACAAATATGTCAACGCTTATCTAAGTGTATAATTTAAATATGTATAGTTTACTGTATATCATTTATGCCTCAATTATTTTTTTACAAAAGTGTAAAGGCTAGGGATAATTTCGGTGGACAGCATAGGCCCAAGGAAACTACTGTAACTGAGCTGTCTGGCGGTCAAAACATTTATACAAAGAGTCAGATATTTAATAAATACGATTCAAACCATTACCATTGCTCTCTTCTAAATCTGCCACAAACACACCAGCCAAATTTCCACATGTGCTAAGGTAGCAGTTGCATGTTTAGCTGACTAATGTCAGTTGTACCATCTTAGGCTTGTCATTACCCTCACGTACACGCACCTATAGCATAGCATGATCTTACTCACTCTTTGGTCAAGTTCTAGGCTTGTGCCATATCATAGCTTTAACTATTAGCTATGCTCTATGGTGCCTAAAAGAGTACTAGAAAAGTCAGATGCATTCGTTTTTTGGGTTTTTTTTAATTTAATCATCAAAATAGCCTTACGAGTTACTACCTCCTCTTTATAGATGAGGAAACTTAGGAAAAGAAGTTAATATTCAAGAAGTGATAAACTTAAGAGTTGAAGTAATATATGATCCCCAAATAAAAAATGAATCAGTGAAATATACGCAAACATATCGGTAAATTTATATTTAAAATATCTGTTGCTCCTTTGAAATCAGTTTGGAACATGATTAATTGATTCTAAAGGTGCTGAGAAGATTTCTGAAAGTCCTTTTTCAGAATTCCGCACAGATGTTTTCTGGAGCAGAGCAGGGTAAGCACAGCAACCTGGCTTGCTTGCCTCAGGAGCTAAATTCAGCATACTACCTCTGTCCTGAGCATTTTAATGAGCTCAGGCGGGTAAAGCCACTTGGGCAGTACAGAAAACACATTGTATCGCATCTTATTTTCTGTAATAAAATTCAAGCTTTAAGGGCTTAAACAACATCTTGCTTATCTCTTTAAACCTTTCATCTGTCCTCCTGTTCTAGTATTTTGACGATAGTTAGGTAGCAAATGCTAACTGAATTTTTACCTGGGTTTAAGGTAAAAAATGCTGCTGTTTGATGGCTAAGTTAGGTTATGCAAACTAGCCAATTGCAGTTAGCATATCCTTTTTCTTTCCCACAAAAGCTCTTTAACAAAAACGTCCTTGCCTCTATGTACATCATATTTTAACTCTGATTCCTTATTAAGAATGCTTCAATATGTCTGATTTATCATCGTACTATGTCTGATTCCACAAAATATTATTAAGGCTTAATATATTAAGTTTCATCCTTTGAATTGTTCCCATTAGGCAAATAAGTAACAAGGGTCATTTTGTAAGGCACAGGTGTGCATGCTATATGGTCTATTCACTTTCTGAAATGGACTAATACATTCTGCATGAGCAGAAGCTTGTAGGTGACTTATAAAGGTCACCCTGACATACATCATTACAATATTCCCACAAAGAGTTTGCCAAACCATGACCAAAATGCAGAGGAGGAAAATATATTTACCTTGTGTTCTTATGTGTCAGCCGTTAGATTCTGTATAGGGATATTAATTGAATAGCTGTCATAATTGGACCATGTTGAGCCCAAATAGCCAAACCGGTTACTCAGTCACCAGATGCATGCTTTGCCCCAGGAAGGGCTTGATTACAGCCAAGGCACCTCTCCGCAGCTGAGGCAAATCCTAAAGCTATGTGACAGCTACCACCTCTGCTGGACTCGGTGGCTGGGCTCTGGCTACATGACCAAAACCCTCATCCCCACAGGGTCTAGTCACTGTGCCCTTCACAGGCTGGGTTTGTTGGCCATGTCCATCCATGCCCATTTATAGTCGCAAGTGGGCAAAGAAACACCTAGAAAACTCAAGTGAATTGCCTGGATTCCACTCATAATCCTCCTTGTCCCTACTGTGTGAAAGCATCCTTACCTCCTTCTGACGAAGAGAGTCACTTATCTCTGCAAAGACAATGATTTCTCTTCTTGCCTCTTGGTCCTTGGACATAAAAAAACCACAAATACCAAGGAGGCAGGCATAGCTTATAAATATAATAATGAGGCACTTATTGGGCACACTGAAGAAAGGTGTCCCCCTTGACGACAGAGAATCCTAACCATTCAGAGCCTGGAGTCGTGGAGATGGGAAACAAATGTTCCCCAGAGAACCGTTGAGAGCGGTGGCAACTCCTGCTTCCACTCTTAATCCTCATGCTATATTCGTTTCCTAAGGGTGCAGTAACAATCACAAGCTAGGTGGCTTAAACAAAAGAAAATTTATTTTCTCACAGTTATGAAGGGCGGAAGTCCAAAATTAAGGTGTTGGCAGGGTTATTCCTTCTGAAATTCTGAGAGAGAATCTGTTCCATGCTTCTCTCCTGGCTTCTGGTGGTTGTAGCAATCCTTGGCATTTCTTGGCTTGTAGCTATATCAGTCCAATCTCCGATTCCATCTTCTCATGGCCTTCTTTTGTGTACATCTATCTGCGTGTCCTCACCTCTTCTTATCATGAGACCAGTCTTAGATAAGGGCCCACCCTGACCCAATATGACCTCATCTTAGCTAGTTACACCTGCAAGGACCCTACTTCCAAAGAAGGTCACATTCTGACATTTCAGATGGACGTGAACTTTGGAGTAACACTATTCAACCTACCACACATGTATTTTCTCTATTAGGAACACAATGGAGTAGAAATGTCTGTGATTCAATGCATATCCGTGGCTTGCAGGATGGTATGAGATCCTTGCAGAGTATCGCCTCCGAGTTGCTGCTTCAGCTGTGTCTTCAGCACACAGCTGTAACGTATCATGAGGCAGGAAGTTTCTGGGTGGTGTAGCATGTGATTTGACCAGTGGATCCCATGGTCACAGGCCTATTACTGCACTTCCTTTGCTTAGGTGATTCCCTGAGCTGACACATGTTATGTGGGACTCTCATGCCAGTGAATCAAACACCCCATAAGCTCTCAGGTACTTATGCTGGATGAGGTCCTACAGGAAGGAAAGCTAAACCCATTCCAAGAACGTGAATCTATTCCACTGAAAATGAACCACTGCCCTTTCTAGTATGGCTGGTCTGATTTGTCTTCTAAAGCAATGATGAACCAGCAGGGGCTCAGCACTTGCGTCTGCTGCTGACAGTTCTGACATTGGCAGTGGTGGTAACTAGATCAGCCTTGGTAAGTTGGAGAAACCATGCTCTCTGGCCCAGGGGGTATATAAGTCTCTAAATGCAGATGGCATAAACTTCCTCTAGAACCCAGGGGCCTGCATTGTGATTCTCCTAATGCAGCATGGCACAACACACCTTAATATCTCTAATATCTCTAATATAATAGCATCTACCCAATGGTCCAGAAAGCAAAGCTGCTTCCACTGTAACGTAGAGCTGCTACAGAGCCCTTTCCTGCCATGGGCCCCACTCAAATTCGGTGGCCTTTCCTATCAACTGGTATAGGAACCAGAAGACTATCCTCAGTGAAATACGCAGGAGGCAGTGAAATATGTTGCCTTCTAAACTCAAGAAGGATCACCAGGCATTGAGCTTCTTTCTTCAGGGTAAGAGGGTACATGTAGTCATTTACTTTATACTTTGAAGGTGACACACCAGTCTGTCCCTCACCACTGGAACCCCAGAAATTTTAAGAGTGTGGCAGAGTTTACAAGGTTTATCTCCTCCCTCTGGAACACTGAGCCTTCCCATGGAACATAGTAATCTGATGGATCTTCCAGCCAGTCTATCCATTCCAGCACCCACTTCCCTCAATTTCTTAAATCCTTTTCTCCACTACGTCACAGTGATCTTGGCATTTCAACTTTGCTCAGAATGGGCCATTACTTTTTCCATGTTTCTAGAAGCCATCCTGGTAATGAATTCACATCATCTCCCAGGATCCTAGCTGGGTGTTAAACCATCTAACTTAAGATAGCTCTTATCCTGCAATCCTATGACCCAATGTGGGGGCTACCATCGAACTCCATCCTAATTTTATGTTCTCTCTTAAGCACTCTGATGCCAGTCTCAAGCATACTTCTCCAGCTCTTCCGAGCACACGTTGGCCAATTCTTGCAATTCCTTTGGGGTTTAGTCTATTTCTTCCCACTTCAGGTCCAGCACCTCCCAACTAAGCTTTTTCACATGCACTGGAAGCCCTCTGGCTTTCACATCTGGCTTTCCATTGCCTTTTACTGTCCTCAGCTGTTCATTATGTCTCTGTTGAAGAAGAATGGCTTAACAATAGGCATTCAGCCCTGTTATCCTCATAGCTACAATTTAGTCCACACATCTAAAATGCCAGCCATGTTTTCTCTTCTACAATCACACCGTCCTATTATAATTCATTGCCAATGTAAGTTGTAACAATTAGAACTTGTGCCAGGGCCTGTCTGTTCTCCACCTGTCATCAGTGATGGGATCTGTGTATACCACGCAATTAACTTCTGCTATCTGCTTCCATATTAGCAAAAAAAGAAGGAAGCAGTCCATAAAAAATATTGGAATGCTTTCCAAACTAAGTTGAAAATACAGAACAAGAAATAAAATATCAAAAGTAAGTGAAATACTAGATTTATTCAAAGAGAAATGAAACTTCCTAGGTAAAGCATCTGTAATAATACTATTTCTGATACTGTGTCTCTGAAAAATGGCTGAGTAATCATCTTTGTCAATACATTTAGGCATTAATAATAGGAACTGTTCAGGACATAGATTGTGAAGAAAGGGATGAATGAGTCAAATGCTAAAACATACATGACTATTTAAAATAACATGAATATTTAATGAAAATTTAGAATATAATAACATGATTTTCATTCTGTGAACATAAAAAGGAAAAAGATGGCAATCCATTTTATCCAACACATTTTACAAAATCAGACACAATGAATTTATAAGCAGTGTTTAAATAAAAACAGCAATTTCATTTCAAACAAATATATTACCATTCTATTCCTTTATCCTATATATATGTATCTAATTGGCAAAACCTACTAGATTACTGAAATCAGATAACAATCAAATTCCATGACGCTTCAATTGCTTGGATAAATATACATCTTACATTTGAAATTCATTTTTCTTATGATATAAGCTTGATTATTGGTTCCTATAAAAATGCTATGCCCTACTCCTTGGCCCAGTAACTAGTCTTTTGCACAAGGCTAAGCAATGGTACTTTTAAACATCCATCCATGATTCATCATCTACACAACATTCATCCACCACACATGTTCCTGCTCCTCTCACACATGGCCACCAGTAGACAAGCAGCTCTCCTAGTTGTCTTGTTCCTCATAGTGAGCATAGCCACTGGCATAGGTCCTTCCTAAATTCAAATTAGTAAACAAATCTGATGACTCGGTATCTGAATCCTTTCTGCTTTCATCTTCTTCCTCTTCATCATCTTCTGCTTCATACTCATCCTCCTCCTCATCATGGTACCCAGTATCACCATACTTGTCAGATGAAAGGTTCTTCCAATAAGCATCATAGCCAGAAGCTCCATCTCCCTCTTCGGCTCCAGTCTGCCTGCCAAATTTCAGGGAGCGTGCTACAAAAGACAGACATGCACATGGCATTTTCTTAGTTCCAATTCTCTACATCCTCATTTTTCTCTACCATATATAAAATGACATGAACTTCACTGGCTGCTTTATTCCCAAATGAAAAAATATATTTTACTAATTTTCTCATGTAATAAGTCTATATGCACACTATAACAAATATTACAAAGATTACAATGTCATTTCATTAAACTTAGAAAAACTTAGAAAACAAAATTAGACCAACAGAACACTCCAAAGATAATAAGGCATATTAAAAACTAAAATACCTTTTGTTTGGTTAATGACAAGTTTATTTCAAATCACATAACAGAGTTGATTTCCTACCACTACATTTTTCTTAAAACAGTTATTTTATAATGCAGATACCATGATAAACAAAGGCTTTTATTTCTTCTACCTTAATAGTTACATAAAGTTTAGTGCAGAAGATCAGCAAAATCATCAGTCTTTTAGTTGCAAAATCACCGCATTGTGCAACTACATCTTTGATTAAAGAAAGTACTGTCAGTCATTTAGAATTAACGGTACCATTCTGTTAAAGAGTCAAATTTCTCTTTAACAAAATTGTGAGCTACATTACTATAACCGTGTTTGTAGTAGTCTTACTCTTTCATAAAAAAGTTATATAAAACAACTTTTTATAGTAGTAATACATTACATAAAAACATAGCTGCTCAACTACCACATACCTAAGAACAGCTTCAGAACGAATTTGACTTCCAAGTACTGAAGATTACTACCACTTGAATATTAAGAATTTACAGCCACTCAATTATTTAAAAAGGAAGTCTCAATAAAAACAAAAAAAACCACTTTTTTTTATCTTAAATTTCAGTATTCGCTGTCATTAACTAAGGCAAATATCAAGTAACATAGTGAATACTGGTATATTTTTTAAGTTAAATTGAAAAATTTTACCCACATATTTTCCTAGGCTATAAAATTGCACTTGCTTAAGAGAACACATTCATCTTTTCAAATAGGAAGAAGAAGTAATAAGATGAATGGATGGAATGGAGAAAAAAGATATGCTTGTCTAAGCATTAAAGCAAAATCACTCCACTGGTATTTTAAGAAGAGCCTTACTTGACATGCTAAGATCCTTAGTCTCCTGAGTCTCATGTCCACATTTAGGGCAAGGAGGCCGTTTTCCTTTTTCTTGCTTAAACACCTTGCTCCTTGTGTGATCATCACAGAAACAAGCCTATACAGGATAAGCAAAATAAATAAAAATTGTAAAGTATGCAAAAAGACAGTATTCAATATTTCAAGGAAATTTAACAATAGAGTTTTATTAAGACAGAGAGAGAAAGTAAGAATTTTATTGGGACCAGTCACAGTCCTCATTTCAATTTCTTAAGGAAAACGGTTTTTGCCATGCCAAATGACTCCTCTGAACCATGATCTAACACAAGGAAGACTAACTATACACAGAGTATGACATGTAGGTACATTTAGTCATTCATAAATATTTGAGTATTCACAAAGTCCCTGATGAAATAATGATGAACAGAGCCTATTTACTCACAGAGTATATGGTCTGATTGGGAACAGAGACAGTGAAGAGGCAATTATTAACACAAGACACTAAGCATAGAAAGAGAGCAGAAGAGGGGCACTAAAACAGGCATGGGATTCAGGAAAGGATTCTTGGGAGACAAAGTTTTAGCTCAGATCTGAAGGAGAATGGGGCTATAGCAGGGCAAGCAAAGATGGAATAATGTTCTAGGCAGAGGAAACAGTGAAGACAATGCCTAAAAACTTAAGAACTTGAACACCTCCAACAAACTGAAATCCATTTAGTAAAACTGGAGCAGAGTTGTGAGAGAGATAAAAGGCTGGGCGCCGTGGTTCATGCCTATATCCTTAGCACTCTGACAGGCCGAGGCGGGAGGATCACTTGAGCCCAAGAGTTTGAGGTTGCTGTGAGCTGGGCTAACACCACAGCACTCTGGCCTGGGCAACAGAGCAAGACTGTCTCAAAAAAAAAAAAGGGGGTTAGGAATATAAGCATAAGAACCAGAGAAACATTTCTGAGAGAAAAATGAATTGGCTGCATCTGTTTAGTTATCTTTGACAAACAGAAATGCTAGAGGCAATGACTAAGAACACAGAATATTATGGAAATCTTTACTTTAATCAAACTCTTCTAAGCAGAACATTCTGACATTTATTAAAATATGCTTCCATTACTTTGGTCAGAACGTTCTCCATAAATATAAGGTAAAAAAGCACTGAGCCAGGATTCCAGAGACAGGTTCACTAGTGGCAACTCTACTGTTAGCCAACTGGATAACCACTGGAAAGACACTTAAAGCTTTCTCAACTTCAATTCTACAATCTCAAAAATAAAAGAATTAAACTACGTAAATGTAAGGTCCCTTACAGATTAATTACAGTTATAAATAATCCAAGGACTGGTGGAGGAGTAAAGGGATTAAAAAAAAATCTAAAAAAGAAAAAATATGTAAGTATACCTTACAACGGAGACATGAATGCTGACCAAGCCGATTGCATGAAACACCTGTGGGAAAGACATTCCTCTTAAAATCCTATCAATTATTTGGGTCTTAGATTTTTCCTTTGTCTTTTATTGAATCACTAAAAGCCTGTGATAGAATTATGGCCTTATCACTCACAGCTGTCTGTCTTTTGGGTTGAAATGCTATAAAGCATGTAAAACCCCCATGCCTCCAATAAAAATAATTCAATTTTTATATTATACATTCTGTGGAAGGCTAAGAAAGGCTCAAAAATGTTATACACTTTGAATACTCTTTTAATCTTTGAGAATCTTATACATATTGCAAGAATTATATACATATAGTGTGTATGTGTGTATGGTATATGTGATGTGCTGTATATTTCAGACAGATGATTTATCATCTTTAAATTTACAGACGAGTATAAGAATTAGCATTTCATACAAGAACAAGAACCAAATTAAAGGAGGAGACTATCTGGGGAATTTCAGTCTTTTTCCTATGATGTTAACTACTATTTAATAAGGGCTTTCTAAGGGCCAGGTACCACATACTACTGCTTTATATGGATTCTGATTTCAATTAACCTTTTGAGAAAGAAATTATCCATAAAGATGACACTATTAACCCAGTCAATAACACTGTTTCTCAACTGGAAAATACATGAGAATTGTGTGTGCACGTTAAATACAGATGGCTGGCACCCACCACAGATTTAAAGACAGAATCTCCAGACCTGAGGCCCGGGCACCTGCATTTTTTTTAAAACCTCTACAGTTATTTCTAATGCACACTCCTGTCTAAAAATCACTGGAACCAACTAGCAGGAACAAACTTGGGGTGGTATCACCTGTTTGAGGGCATATGGAAATATGAAGGGAGGAGGAAGGGTGATGCTGGCTATTACAACAACTTGAAGGTAAGAATGACATTTGGTACTCTGAACCAGGAACACTTTAAATCCTGCAATTCCTGTTCAAGACTACAAAATGAAGAACTGACCCCATCAATATGCCACTGGCATCCCTGTCGAAAAATTCAGGACTACACGTTCTAAGTTTTTTCTAGAAACAGAAAATAGATACTGATTTAAAGTACAGTTCGTAAGAGGCTACATAAAAAACTTGATTACTTTTTCATAAAATTTAACACTTATACTATTCAGAATCTTGGATATAAAGAATATTTAATATAAAAAAACTTACATTTAAATGTTTCTGCCTCTAAAACCTGGCAGCTGGCTTGATGCTCAAATTGATCATCTTCACAGAGAAAGTTATGGCAAAAAGAACAACTGAATATTCTGCCTCCTATTAAATTAAAAAAAAATGTAAATACCATAAATTTTAATTTAAAAAACTCGATCTATAAAACTTCTCGGAAGAGATGGAAAGTTACTTCAAAGGTACACCAAAATTGCACAGCAATTTTTATTCTGGTAAAAACTAAAATGAAAACTGTTGAAGTACTTGAAATTAAACCATGAAAAAGTGGACTCTTGATATGCCCTGGCTACTTATATAATACTCACAGTGCTCAAACGGACTACCTGCTTCCTCTTGACTTCCCTCCCTACCTGCTTAGGCAAACAATACTAACATTGACTATTACTGCTAGTATAAATCCCTTGTCCAACTAAACTGCTAATGCAAACAGCATCAGTAGTTAGGATTGACAATATCCTTGCTCCCACAAAAAATTCTCAAAAATAGCATTCAGAATGTTTATAAGTCAGCCTTCACTTATAACAAAGCTCATTACTTGTATCTAATGACTCACCATGGTCCCATACGCCTCGTTCACATTCAACACATTCGGCATCAGTAAGAGGGCAGGCACAGGCATGTGTACTGAGACATTTCCTACCATGGCAAACCCAAGCTTCACAGAAGTCACATATTGCGCCCTGAAGCCAAGGAACAAGAAAACATAATCATTGTCACTTGACCAGCTGCAAGCATTGTTCAACCATGGCAACCATCAAAACTGTATACATTTCACAACTGATCAACCCCCAATGATAGTAGGCAGCTTCATTAAAGAAAATATTTTATGTAGTCTAAATCAAAAATAAAAAGAGTTCTCTGAAAAACAACTTCACCAACAGCTATCCACAATATATAAAACTTAGCTATAAATAAAAAGAAACAGATGTAAAGGGGAACTACAAAGTACCCTAATATTATTAAATTAAGTCAAGGAGCTGGAAGTGTTTGTTGCCTTAAAACAAATTCTAATTCAAATGAACTTTGGAGCCTACAGTCTAAGCTCTCTTGTCTACAGCAATTCTTGTAACTAAACTGAATTTTTAAATACCATTATTTCTGATTTAAGAAAATTCCTTCTTATCAGTGTAATTTATAAAATAATCACATAGCTTTTCTAGAATAACTGAGAAAATATTGAATTTCTGCCAGCTTCTTTTCTCTTAAGGCAAATTATGCTTTAAATCATTATTATATTTCTTTGTGGAAAAAAAATCAAGTAAAATATATGGAACTAAACTACAGGGTAAGACTTCCCAATTCTATATCAAGATCGGACAATAAGAATATATGTTTCAATAACACATTGACACCTACAGAATATTAAGAGCTAGAAAAACTTTTAAGAGAATAGGACTAAATAATCTTTCCTTTATAATTAAAAAATGTGAGGACCAAGACTAAAGCCAAGTCCCAGAGTTGGATTACAGCTGAGCTGAGATTTAAATCCAGGTCTTTGGAATCTCAATTCAGCATTCTACTATTCAAGGCTTCATAACGAAAGTAGTAAACAGCAAATAGGAAAACGTTTTTTGACTTTTAAAAATGTGCTAGCAGTATAGCTAGCAAATCCTCAAATGTATCTCTTGGATCAGCCAGGGTTCTAGCAACAGAGATGCACTCTCAAACTAGGTAATCTAGGAGAGTTTAAAAGAGATAATTTACAAAGGACAGGGAAGGGCTTAGGACAAGCAGGAGAGGACTACCTAGCCACATAGAGAGGAACTGTGGCCCTCAGGAAAAGGACCTAACCAAAACAGGATAACATGGAAGGGAGTGAGATGGAGGAATAAACACCCATTCTCCTCCCATTCTCAGGGGGAGTTTGGGAAGGCAAATAGAAGACATCCGGAAAACCACTTTTCTAGAATTTATAACAAATGACTCTATTTAAATGTTTTCTTTATAAAAGAAAAAACCATTCACATTCATACAACACAGTGAATTCAAATTAAAAAAAATAATGATAAATTTAGAAAAATAAGCTACCAAGGAAAGTTGAAAGAGTTTTTGAATAAAGATAACACTGACAATCCTATATTTAAAATAAAGAAAAAGGAATTCAAAAGATAATAATTCTGGCTCCTTGCTTCTATAAAATATGCACACATGAAATGTATCATATAAAGGTCTGCTTCAAGATACAAAATTATATGTTCTTGGAAATTTACCATAAATAAAATATTCCACTTAACACAAAAATAGTATTACTTTCTTCATGGACTAAAGTTTGAAACTGAAGCATAAAATCACACAACAAAATATAGTAAAACTGGTTAAATCATATTTAAAAAAATTTTAGTAAAAAAATGAAATGCATTACAAAATCCAATTATTTTTATTATTATATTTAAAACACTGGATTTCCTTAGAAAATCCTCCATGTAATGAAGAGATTACATTTTAAATATATACACTTTTTTGAAATGTAAAGCTTTAAAGAAAACTATTAATCCTAGGTTCTTTTGGAACTAAGTTGCTTATTTATCAAAAGGCTTAAACGTTGAGTTAAGCAGGGCTTTCGGCATAGTAAATGATGATTTGTGATGCCTGGTTAAGACACATTTAGAAAGGTCCCACTGAGAAATGAATTTTTGTTTTGGTCAATATGAGTAAGTTTCCATTCCTTGTGTGTTTCCCAATAAGAAACAGCCAGAAACTAATGCGTAACAAGGAAAATCATACAAAACGCATGGCACAGATAATCCAGTTAACTTCAGATTGACTGAAACAAGGGACAAAGCACTGATATTTAGAAAAAAATAACTATTGATCAGAATGACTTTTTCTTATCCTTGGAAACGTACTAGTCCAAGAAATAATGACAAGAAGCTTACCACCATTGCAAGGCCAGTACTGTATACACCAGCATGCTTTATGACACAGTCTGACGACTTCATCATGCACTTTGTTTTCCCTAATAAAGAAAAAAATGTGCACTATTAGTCTTGCAAAGTAGTACAATGACATAAATTCTATATTTTCTATGAATTCTAGAAATGTGATTTTTCTGGATATCTTCTATTTGCATCCTTAGATTTCCCCTTAGAATGGGAGAAGAATAAGCGTTCACTAATTCCCCTTTTTATCTAGCCCAAGTTCCTGTAGAAATAATTTAAAAACAAATGGAATGAAATTAGTGTAGTTTACTAAAGAGAAAATAGATATAACTGAGATCTCATTACCTCAGCCAGATCTTTTGAGATTAGAAATGTATTAATAAATCTTTAAAAATGAACTATATAATAAAGTAATTTATATGCTAATTCATGTTTGAACTAAAATCAGAAATTGTTAAGTTATGCTTTGTAATCTAATGATCATTTTAACAGTTTCAAATCTTATGAATTTTCAGATAAATCAAAACAGATTTGAAAAAGAAATGCTTTAAAATGAATTTTGCATTTTGTAATTCACAATAGAAACAGTACAGTTTGAAGTTATCACTTATTTCTTTCCACAGAATACCTCAAGCCAAACCAAATAAGGATTATGCAATTTATCTGATTCATTTAATTTTATCCATACATGAAAATTTATAAACATAGCGCCCAGGTAAACATTTTTCCAACAGAATTTTGAAATAGGGCTCAAGTAAACACAAAAAGAAGAATATAGTGATATCACAACATAGCTAGTCAAGCTCTGATCCAGCAGCAAATTATATTATCAACCCAAAACACTGTCACAAAATTTGTTTATCAGATACTATTTGAGAATTAATGATGACACTTTAATCATCCATCTGAAACTCTACAAAGTGGAACACAAAAGAAACAGAAGATGCTAAATTTTTCATTATCTTAATTTCTTGAGGAACAAATTTAGAGGATAGAAAATGGGAAGAAAGACAAACTGGAAATGAGGGGCAACTGGAAATGAGAGGCAGCAGCTACCCAACTGTTCCATGTCTAACATCAAGAATAAGAATCACTTAAGTATGAAATGCACCCATGCATAGCACTACAAAATTCAAGCCCAGTGATGCTCAAAATATAGGAAGGTCCTAGCAAGATCCTATCTCTTAATCTTCCACAAAATCTATTTTCTCACTCTACATTCATTAACTTTTCTAAAATAAGGATATAAAAACTGGCAGATGAGTGTTTCATCTAGGCCAGTTTTCTCTTTTTCATTAATTGTAGAACTAAAAAAGATACCTTCTTTGAAACCTAAAACTACACTAAAAATATTTAGGGAATGGAGCCCTAAACATTACTAACTTTCTGCAGTGCTATCATACACAAACACATTTGAATGAATATACTGGTGGCAGGGGTAAATCTGGAGTTCTAGAGTGAACAGAATTAATCAGGTATCTTCACTGCAGGTCTTTAGAATTTTTAACATATAAATATGTAATAGAAATCTTCCAGATGAGAATGAGAAAATGAAGCACACGGTATTTCTAAAATGTATATCTTTTTTCAAGAAATACCTATTAATATCTCAGATAGTCTATGAAAGATTATTTGGGAAACACCAATCTTGCTATAATTTAGTTTTATTTCAAATAATCATTTTAGAGTAAAAGTTTCCATCTATACCTGGGAAATGGGTGTATGACTGAGGAATTCCACTTCAATCACTTGTGAACACGTGTGAGGAAATTCAAGAGTCATATGGTAAACAAGAAACAGAAAAACTACTGATCACAAAATGAGCACCAGGTAAAGGTGGAATAAAATTATTCTCAATGGTCTAACAGGCTGCAGGCAGTATCAGCAGGAATCAAAATTTAGAAATTTAGAAAAGTAAACAGATATTGATAAGACTAAGGTGGTATAATTAAAAATTCAGGATCACCAAATGTCATCAGTCTGAAATCTGATCTTTTAATGTTTAAAACAACTTATTGGCAACCTATATCTAAATTGTACCTTAATTATTTTCCAGCATTACATCAAAGAGGCAAAACAAAGACCTGATAGTTTTATGGTAGGCCAAATAACATTTCGTGGTGTTTTGTAATGGAAAGGCATAACATTGTAAGCAATCATAACCATTGTAAGCAATAATAAGCAAGTTCAAATTGAGTGTCAAAGGCATGTGTCCTTAGTTATTATATACTTACCACACTGTGCACAAATTGGTAACTTCTGTACAGAATTACAAAAATAGCAAAATGCTCTATTCTTCTGCCGCCTTGTCATGTAAAATAAAATTTTAAAAATATAGTCAGTATCAGATAAAAGGTTAGAGGGACCATTTTATTACATACAGATAGAAAGAGGAACAAATAAAACTTACCTCTGACACTTGTCACATTCCTGTAATATGTAAAAATATCACATTAATTTTTCTGTTAGCTGAAAACTGCAAATTTACTTGCATTATAAAGAATATCCTGTTTTTCATGTTAAAATTTAAGAGACACTACACCAAACCCTCCAATCTGTATATAAGCATCTACACATACTTCAATAAGAAAGGTATGTAACAAAGGTATACTCTGGGCATATCACTCTAGAGGAAGAAGTGGCATTATCACAAAGGAGGCTTAATACAGTGGTAGTTTGGTTTTTGTTTGTTTTGTAAGAAATCAAATACTACATAATAAACACAAGAAATATAAGAGAACACAAAATAATAAACCTCATAGAAAATCCAGATTCCAAAACATGGTTTTTAAAGCTCTCCACAATCTGGTCCCTAACCACTTTCCAAATCTTGCTGGCCTATTCTCTTTAGATACAAGTCACCAATGGTCAGCCATTCCCCAAACAGGTCTTATACTCTCTCTTCTCCACGCCCTTTACTTATTTTAATACTTTTTCTCTGAAAAGTCCCTCTTCATACATAATGTCTGCCTGTTGGCTATTCTGGTGATAATCCCATCTCCTCTGTCAAGTGTACTCCATACACACAGTCAACTTTATCACTTCTGTGTCCTAATAAATACATTGTACCTTTATTGAAGCACTTAACCAAAACCTAGATGTCATTATATATACTTATGCATGCCAGTCATTTACTGTTTTGTGTGCCCAGCATCTCCGTCCTCTGGAAAGGACTCTGACCCACAGAAGGGAGTCCCCACTGTCACATCTGTGCTCACTACCCGCCACCGCACAATCAATGTTAGTCCTGGGATGGGCACTGGCTCAAGCCCTTCTCTGAGAACGATCTGTGATGTGAGCCATGTCAGCTACCAGTTGTCAGCTACCAGGTTCCAGTTGTTCCCGAGTCCCACCTATATAATCCCCTTTGCATACATTAGTTATTCCATTATCTATTCAACAAACTATTTTTCCCTAAGGTTATTTAAATTGGATTTCTTTCTTTCTCTCTGGGTTTTTTTTTTTTTTTTTGAGACAGTCTCACTCTTGCCCAGGTTAGCTTGCCATGGCATCTGCCTAGCTCAGAGCAACCTCAAACTTCTGGGCTCAAGCGATCCTCCTACCTCAGCCTTCTGAGTAGCTTGGACTACAGGCACTTGCCACCATGCCCGGCTAATTTTTCTATTACTAGTAGAGACGGAGTCTCGCTCTTGCTCAGGCTGGTCTCAAACTCCTGACCTCATGCGATCCTCCCACCTCAGTCTCCTAGAGTGCTAGGATTACA
>CAUYSK010058923.1:0-122113 GCA_963575035.1 Avahi laniger | reverse complement strand
TTAATTTCTTTCTATTTTTGGTAGAGATGGGGTCTCGCTCTTGCTCAGGCTGGTCTCGAACTCCTGAGCTCAGAACGATCCGCCCACCTCGGCCTCCCAGAGTGCTAGGATTACAGGCGTGAGCCACCGCGCCCGGCCATCAGACTGCTATTTTTATATTGATCTATATGTTTATTTATCAGCCAGTTTCATATGGTGTTGATTATTGTCACTAAATAATGAATCTTGAAATTAGACAGAGTGACAATTTTTCTTTAAAAATTTTTTAGATATTATAGTTTTTTGGCCTTTTATATAAATTTTAGAATAATTTTTTCTATATTTATAAGAATGTTGGTGGGAATTTTATAGAAATTATGTTAACCTATATGTCAATTTAAGGGAAATTTACATCTGTATTATGTTGAGTTTCCCAATTAATGAACATGGTATATCTCTCCATTTATTTAGATTATCTTTAATTTATTTCATCAGAATTTTGTGATTTTCAGCATACAGATCCTATACAGATTTTGTTAGATTTATGCCTGGGGGTTCTATTTTTTGATAGATTATAGTTGTTATTGCATTTTAAAATAAACTTTATTTTTTAGAACAGTTTTAGATTTGTTATAACAACTTTACATCAACTAAAACTGTTAGAAAAAATTATGAAGATGTTATAGAGTTTCCATATACTCCAAACCCAGTTTTCTCTATTATTAACATCCTGTGTGATTATGGTACATTTGATACCATTAATGGAGCCAATATAGATACATTATTATAAGCTAAAGTGTATACTTTATTCAGATTTCCTTAGTTTTCACCTAATGCCTTTTTTCTGTTTCAGAATCCCATCTAGGTTAACACATTACATTTGCTCATCAAAATACAAAGTCTTTCCAGATACATATGGAACATTTACCAATATTGAACATATGCTGGGCTATAAAACAAGTCACAGAATATTGCAAAATATTTAAGCATGTGTTCTCTAATCAGAATGAAAGTAATCTATAAATCAATAGCAAAGAGAAAAATAATGTTTGGAAATTTAAATATACATTTCTTAAAAATACTATTTGTATTTCACGGCTTCTGGGTATAGTGTTCTATATATTTCAATTACATCAAATTTGTTAATTATACTGTTAAAATTCTACATTATTACTTGTATTTTTACTATTTGCTAATAAGAAAGTTATTGTTATAGTTTGGGTTCTCTTCCAATCATACATTGGGAGAAATACTTGGGCTCAGGAAATTGGAATGGTAATCCTAAGAATCACAAGAGGAGAATAGGAGAAAGTGAGACAAGAAAGAGGAAAAACATCATTAAAGGGCACATTATTGAGCTGGTTACCATTCTTACAAACTAGGGTTTAATGACATTTGGAACCTTCTAAAAATAATGTGTAGCTCATGCCTCAGAATTTTCCCAGTCTTAAACAGAATGGTACAAAAAATTGTCTACTAACTCCCATCTTCTCTTAGTTGAGGGCTGTACCCAGAGGCATTAACTCTTCTATATTTCTAGATTGTATGTATACATGAAGATGAGTGCTCCCAAGATTTTTAGAGCCCTCAAGCAGGAAAGCAAAGCTATGTAAGTGTTTGATATGGGATGCTGTCAGTGCACAGGAAACTATTTGTCTAACTGCATATGAAATAAAATAGACTAATAATGTATTACAATTTCTTATTAAGCTGGCAGTTTCTTTTCTTTTTTTTTACAATTTGTTTTTCCACACATATTTTAAAGCTATAGTTTTAGATACATTCAAATTTAGTATTGTTAGATCTTCCTTGTAAACTGACCTTATTAACATTATGAACTGTTCCTCTTTTTCTCTAGTCACTTGCCTTAAAGTCTACTTTGCCTGATATTCGTGCAGGTATCACAGCTTTCTTTTAGTTAGTATTTGCATGATATATTTTCTTTTATTATCTTACTTTTAATCCTTGAGTGTCCTTATATTTAAAGTGGTCTCTTGTAAGCAGCATATCAATTTTTTAAATTCAGCCTGCCAATCTTTGCATTTTAATTGGAGTCTTTATTCCATTTATATCTAATGTAATTACTGGTATACTTGGTTTTAAATCTGCCACAATACTCTCTTTTCATATATCAAATCTGTTGTTTATTTCCTTTTCTTGTTTACTTTTTGGTTAACCAAGTATTTATTTGTTATTTTATTTTCCTGATTTCTTACTACCATTTCTTTGTGATAGGTGTCCTTGATTTATTAGACTCTAACATAAACCAATATTTTTTCACTTCTTATGTAGTGCAGGGAGGAACTTTAGAACACTTGAACTCTGCCTACCACCTCCGCTTCCCCTCTCCCTGCCATCTGTAGTGAATTGACTTTTTAAAATATATATATATTTAAAATTATTACTACTATTATAATTATTTTGTACAGTCAATATTCATTTAAATTTGTCCAGATATTTAGCCTTTTATTGTTCTTTATTCCTCCTGGGTTTCTGTGAAATCATCAGAGATTATTATTTCTGCCATATGTATTTATATGATGGCCCTGCAAGTGAGGAATAGTATCAATATTTGTTTATTTGAAATTTTCCTTATTTTGAAATTATTTTTGACAGATGTTTACACTGGGTATAGAAATACAGGTTGCAGTTATTTTATTTCACGTCTTTAAAGGTATCATTCTGTAGTCTTTGACTTCCACTCGTTCTGTCAGAATTTATCTGTTACTGTTAATGTTGTTCTTTTGTACTGTGTCTTTTCTTCTCTAGATAACAAAGAATTTTTTTCTTGTAGTTGATATTTAGCAGTTTTTTCTTGATTTGCCTATGAGTAATTTTCTTTATTTTTATCTTGCTTGAGTTCACAGCAGGACTTAAATCATTGGCTTTGATTCTTTTTTAATTATTGCTGAAAAATTCCTGGTTATTATCTCTGTATATTTACTTTTACCTCATCTTCTCTCTCTTTCCTTTTAGACTCAAATTACTTAGAAAATCACTTAGATAATTTGGGTATAGAAGGGAAGGCATATTAGTTCTTTATCCTCTATATATCTTGCACTCTTTTCTGTGTTATACAACCTTATTTCTTTCTGTGACATTTTCTAGACGTTTTCTTTGTAGATATTTTCATCTAGATATAGTGTCTTTCTAAATATTTTCTATTCACCTGTTTTCCAGTTCATTTATTGTTTATTTATTTTTATAAATTGGCTATGAAACTCACCTATTGATTTGTTAAGTTAAATATATAAATATTAATATCTGCTCTAGAATTTGCATTTGGTTAATTTTCAGAGATTTCAATTCTCTATTGATGTTCTCCTTCTTTCAATTGTTTTTGTAAAAATATATTAATATTAAACAGAGTTATTTTAAAGTTCATTACTGATAACTCTTAATGTCTAAATATCTGTCTGCCTCTTTCTTGTTTGGACTTCTCTTAGTCCTGTTTTATTATTTGCAGGGTAATTGTTTATTGAATGGTGGATACTGGGTATAAAAAATTGTAGAGGTTCTAGGTAATGATCTTTCTGTCTATGAAATGTTTATGTTTGGGCTTCTTAAATGTTTAGAGTAGGGTTAGATCACATTAAACTCTTCCCAGGTGCAGAACAGAGACAAGATCAAACATTCTTTCACCTACCCCAGGTCATCTACATAATTGATGTTTCCTTCACTTGTTTTTTTTCTTCTAATATTTGCCTTATCTTAAGTAAAATGTAGATTTCCTAAGCCTCACAAGAATGTAACCATTTTGCCTCACTGCCTACCCACCTGTTCCTTTTTTTCTTTCTGAAGAGGCCAATCCCATTTAAATACTGAAGCTCCCAAATTCCCCTTTGGAAAAAAACCCCCACAGATTTGTCTGTTGTTTGTACTTTTGCCAGGCACATCCTTGGACTTTGGCTTACTAAGCCTCCATTGACTGAGATCTTTGCCCCAGTCACTGATGTTGGGTTGTCATTTATGACATTCGTTTTTTTGCTTCTTGATCAGCAAACCTTACCAATGGTTTGTTAATTTTATTAGACTTTTCAAATAAGTTTTCCTTTTTGCTGATCCTCTAGATAAATTTTGTTTCTATTTTATTAAATTTTTTTTACATTTTTATTTCCTCCTTTCAGGTTTCTTTTGGTTTTACTTACTGGTTAGTTTTCTAATTTCTTAATCTGAATGTTCAGCTTATTACTTTTTTCTAATGTTTCCTTTATTAATAAATGAGGCTAATATTTCTTTCCATGTACAGCTTTAGCAGCATTCTATAAGTTTTACATGAAAAAGTTTTGTTGTTTTTGTTGTTGTTGTGTTTTAGATATTCTATAAATTCTGCATTATGACTTTTTGATAAACCTATGAATAACTTAATGATTCTAAAATTCTAAATGTATAGTGTTTGATTTCTAATTTTAATTGACAATGGTCAGAGATTATCTGCATGATATTAAGTTTTTACAAATATAAAAATGAATAAGCATATGTATATACTCATACTATGTTTTAGTGAATGAATGCAAAGAAAAATTTTTGAAGTTTATATACCAAAATTGTTAATAGTAGTTATCCCAAGCGTTAGAATTTAAAAAGTGTTTTCTTTCTTTAAATTTTCGTATCTTCTGCATCTGAAATGTCAATATGTATTATTTTTTACTAGAAAAACAAAGATATTTACATATATTGGAGATAAAAAAGAGTTCACATTGCGAACTAAAATAAAATCCACAGGCTGACTGAATGGAACCCCTCTTGGTCAAGGGGATATCCCAATTGCCTGCCACGAGGAGTTAGGTCAGACATGCCTTATCATGCCCCCCTACCTTCTTGGGGACATCCTTTGTAACCCATTAACAGACCTAAGGCTATGCAAGACAAACCTGCAGGTCCTCAATTTACACAACAAATCTATGTCTGGTGGCTTGTCTCTGATAAACAGCTCATTATCTTAAAACATTCCAAGGCTTTAGACAAAGCTTCATGTCTTTAACCAATTACAAGTCAAAGAATCTTTAAACTCACCCATAACCTGTAAGTCCCCCGCTTCGAGATGGCCCACCTTTTCCAGGCAAACCAACATATACCTGGCACGTATTCATTTATGACTTCACTTGTAACCCCTGTCTCCCTGAAATGTGTAAAACCAAACTGTAACCCAGCCACACCGAGTCCAGTTGCTCAAGGCTTCTTGGGCATGGCTCTGGGTCATGGTCCTCAAATTTTGCTCAGAATAAATTTCTTTAAAATTATTTTACAGAGTTTGGCTTTTTTTTCCCCATTAACAAGATGAATATATACTACCTGCATATAAGAACCCATTTCTAACCATCTGCAGATTTTACAGTTTAGCATTTACTTATTGAAATACTAAAGAAAAACACAAAAGTGTTTAAAATACCATTAATTCCCTTAGCATGAATTTGAATGCAAATATGTGATTAGATATTATAAGTTTCTGTTGTAAGCTAAAAATAAACTCCTAAGCCCCCTGCTGACTGAGTTTCTGGCCATGAATCTGACACACCTTGTTATACCTCCTCCCTTTTGGAGTTTAGACTAATTGCAAATAGAACCTAAGGCCATTCGACACAAAGGTTAAGTCACACCTGCAGGCCATCGATTTGCTTAACAGATCACTTTAAGTATATTGTAGCTTGTTCTTTGATTAGAAGACCCCCTTATCATAACTCAAACATTCCTTTCTACTGACTCCAAGACTTTAGACAAAGCTTTATTTCTTTAAATAATTACAAATCAAACAATCTCTGAAACCACCTATAAGCCATCCCCTGGTTTTAGACATGCCACCTTTTCAGGCCAAACCAATGTATACTTTCCATGTATTGATGTATGATTTTACCTACGATTCCTGTCTCCCCAGCACGTATAAAACCAAACTGTAACCCAACTGCCTCAGGACCACTCATTCAGGGTTTCCTAGATTTGTGAATCTCTGAGCTGGCAGTCACATATATTTGGCTCAGAATAAATCTCTTTAAATTATTTCATGGAGTTGGGGTTATTTTACATTAATGCTGTATATTTGAAAAGAATTATGAATTCTCTAATTATGAGTACCTGGGGAATTTCCTTTATTTCTTTTGAGTTCTTTATTTTGTTGTTAAACTTTGTTTTATTTTATGCACTCCTTCAACATGTTTGTAGTTGAGAGATGGGGTTGGACCTACAATGTCATATTACGAAATCTGGAGGTTTATGTTTGTTTTTTGCTTTTTTTTTAGTTTGTTAAAATATCTGAATTTGTATCAGATTATTATATTCTTGAGAACAGAAGTCAGGTTTTATTTTTTTATCTCTGTATTTTTAGACACAGAACCTAGCATACTGAAGAACCTTTTAAAATGTTTCATGAATGGGTGAATTTTAAAATAGACATTTCAAAAATTAAGAAAGGAGATAGTTACAAAAATACTGTCTTTAATTAACTTCTCTTCGAACTTAAAGTACATTCCTTGTCTTGGACACTGGTACATCTTTAGCACATTGCTTGGAACATGGTAATGACTGGATCAATATTTGTTGGAGGAATGAATGGCCACTTGTTTTTGTTAAATGTTGTCATTTAAACCAGATACACTTCCACCCTTCTTTTATGAAGGGGGATTACAGGCTATCAAAACTCTAGAAAATCAACACTTGCTTTCTAATTGGCATCACAATCTGTAAATCAGAATCACATCAGGTACTCTTCTTTTTCCCCATTCTCATCTCTCCTGCAACGCTCTTCCTCACCTCTCCCAAACCAGTTAGTAGGAAGAATCCTTTCAACTTGGCTCAAATGGACCAGAAAGGGTTGTATATTCTTTTTTCAGTGTAATGCATTGGAAATAAATACGAATCAACCATGTATCTCCAGCTTTCCTTTGTCCCATCCCCCACAACACAGACTATCTTGGGACTCTGCCCAGCAGCTCAGAGAGGGGCTCATGTGGCCCCTTTGGTTCTTTTCAGTACCCACTTTAATCTCAGTTTATACTTTCATGGGCTCTTGAACTTCTTGTTTTCCAAGTTTTGCTTTAGGCCCATGTCTACAAAAAAATATTTTTATGAATCGATGTAAGACCCTAGAATTTTCCCTGCATTAACAATTCCTTACTCTTTGATTTTGGCAATGTGCTGACAAAGACAATTTTTGTGTTTTAGTAGCGTTTGCTTCAGGCAGATTGGTACTGGATGCACATGACCTCTCTAGTTGAGTGACACAAGGGTAGAACAAAGAAATACTATACTTTGTGTCAGTGGTGCTTGTATTTGATGAATGTAGTCTCTTTTATTTTTGTTTCTGACTCTCAAACATGTCACATTTTGTGGACTTTCATTGTGACTAATGATTTCCTCTAATATTTTCATATTTCCCTATAATACAGATCTATGTTCATGTACACATTGAAGACTGACTGTAATGTCTTCAAGTTCATGCCCAGGAGATTAGCAGAATTTTGGTATTTTAATGAGTAAATTTCTCTGGAAGGGGTATAAGAGAGACCCGGCCAACATTAACTCTGTAGTGGGTTAGAAATGTGTTTTGATATACTTATAGCGTATGTCCATTTGAGTTTCCTTTTATGCCAGAAAATGCAAACAGTTTTTTAGTAAAAATAGTTCATCATTATTTTTAAAATTAAGAAAATATAGAAAATATAAAGGAGAAAAAATAAGAAGACTTTTTAAATTTTAACACTTGGAGATAACTATTAATATTTTGGCATACATTTGTCCAGATTATGTTTCTTTCTTAGGTTAGCATTCACTCACTAAAACACACACAAACATACATACATATATATTCATAGACATAATATTTACAAAAAATGTGATCATAATATGCACAGAGATTAACCTATTTTTTCCATTGAGATCTTTCATCCAAATCTGAACCAATGTGCCTCTTTATCAGCAATTATTTTACCATTTAGCTCACTTACAATCAAAACACATTTTTCTCCTAAGGCTTTTTTGTGTTTGTTATATACTATTTTTTAGCACCTCTTTGCTAAGGGAGTACAAATACAGTTTGTTAATCTTTTAAATGAAAACTTCCAAAAGGAGTAATGGAAATCTGAAGATAAGTGAGAAAGAAAACAAGTATGTAGAAATCAAGAAAAAAGGAAGAGACCATATGTAGCATGGGAAGTTGGGGAGGGATACATCATATTCTTTGAGAATCACAGGATCTCAGTTCCTTGGGTTCTCAAATAACAACAAAAAACGTTAGCTGATTTAACTCTGTTATACCATAAGGCAGTAACGCATTCTTCTCTTCATAGATGTTCCCCCAATGCTGGAGGCATCCCTCCCTGTTACTGGCCTCCAAATGGAGGTTTTTCCAAGTTCTTGGTGTTCATCACAGAAAAGAATTTCAGGACACACTATGTAAGCCAAGCAAGCAAAGCCTTTATTGAAAGTGAGAGTACCCTCTCAGGGAGGAGAGCAGGTAAGCTCAAAAAGAACAGCTGCCCCGAGAGGAAGTTGTTTTAGATCTTTTCTAGTTTTATTAATTGAGGGGAGGAATATTCAAGACCAGAAGGTTGGCTTTTACTAAGACTTTGGGTAGTAATCCCTGGAATTGGGTTCCCTCTCATTTTCATAATTTATATGATTGCCTCAGAACTGTCATGGCGATTTCAAGAATAGAGAAAATTTAAAACCACAATGTAAATGATATTATAATTAGCCAAAGTTCATGTAAGGTGGCAGAGATAGCTGACAAGATGATCAAGGCTGGTTTTTGCCTGTGGTTATCAGCCCCTCTAGCGAGCTTCTGTGTGAGGGTTGTTTACTTTAACACCTGCACCTGATCTTCAGGCCCCTGTGTCCGTCTCAGCCCTGTCTCTTACTCTCCTACTCTGACATGTCCACACATGCAATGGCCTGGGTCTGCCCCTTCTGGCCTTGCTACCCTCTTATTTCTTACCATGACTGCTGAAGGACACTAATATAATGCTAATTTACATGACTTTCAAGTTGTTCTAAATATTTTCTTAACCCTTCAAAGGTTGGAACTCCTTGGTAACCTATGAATCTTAAAACCAATGTTCTCATAAAAAGAACTCATCAAGGCAACTTAGCTACCTCACTACAAATAAAATGGAAAATTATCAGTGAAAGTAATTTGAATGTAGACTTTATGCTGAGAAATAAAGTAAAGTAAAATTGCCACAGCATATCTTAGAGGGTCCTGAACACAACAAACTCTCTGGAAAAGATAATAAAGCTGCTAGAGCAGGAAGCAACCATGTCACAAAAATCTGCTTGAGCAGAGAAATAACTCGATATTCTGCAAGAACACAGGGGTAAGGGGGGAGTGTCATAATTCTGTAACACTGAGCATATCACAGGACAGTTCTGAATCTACATTTCTCAGCAGTGAAGTATTAAATAGAAAATAGATATGCTTCCGTTCTCTTTACAGGGAATGACTCATTCCACAACTATACTAAGAGAAGGGCTCTGGAAAACCTTGGTGTGCCCTGGAAGGAGCTATATAAACTCACAAAGCAGTAGAAACTCTCTTAATTGACAAGCACAGAAATGACGCACCAAATTAACTAATGCTTTTAACTCTTTTTATAAGACACACTGACTGAGGCCCTCATGCACAGTGAGTTGCTTTTCATGTACTCACCCACATCCCTGCAGATCTAAAAGTCCCTTTGGTTTATGCTAGTTGAATTTATTATTGTAATAATATATCTTAATTGAACTATGTAATATGATAAAACATAACTGTGAAAAGAGTTGCTATGTCTATGAAAGCAAAGTTAAATATTAAGTAAAGATATGATAAAGTTATTGAACTACTCCTCTTGTTTTTGGTGTCAATGAGATGACTCCAAGATGTCAGGAAAATCGTGAGAGATCACTCCTGCCCTCACACTGTTCCCCAAGTGTACTCGCATTCTGTCAACTTTAAAGAAACTGAAATTGAAAGTTATAGACATTGCATTATGTGTGTAATTTATACAAAAACAAACAAAAAACGGCATGAAACTCTAATCACTGGTTATTCATCTGAAAGGAAAGATTAACTATTGACCAATGAAAAGATTGATGAATGTTTTTAATTAAAATAAAATATTTAAATTACATATATTCATATACATTTCACATATATTTTTCACACATATTATATATATGTAATTTTATAACTGATTAATTTAATGGACTATTTTGATCAATGACTATCGTATTCTACGGTATTTCCTTGTGTTTCCTGTGTGGTTCTCCTGTGAAATAGACAGGTTTTTCAGAGCATGCCTAAGGCTGACGGCTTAACTTGGTACAAAAAGGAATTGTGAGCCTTCAGTTTATATTCACACTATTTATATAGGCCTTGCCATACTTGCAGGAGTGAAGTTTCAGTGTTTAAAAATGCCATGTCAATATATGCTTACAAGAAAAGAAGAAAAAAACCATTTCAGAAATGAAGACTAAATTACACAGAACAAAATACAATAGTCATCGTTGAGGAATGATTAGGGACATAAAGGTTAGAAATGAAGCAATTAGAGAAAAAAAAGAAATTTAAAAGAAATTTAGAAAAAAAAGAAATTTAAAAAATGGACATAGAAATTTAAAAAATGGACATAGGGCAAAGAGCATTAATAACGACAGATGATATGGAGGAGAGGCAGAGGAAATTTAACATTTCTAGAATCACAATTCCCAAAGAAGAAAATGAACATACTGGAACAGAACAAATATTTAAACTATGATTCATGACACCTTTCTTGAAATAAGATTAATATGTATATATAAAAAGTGAACAGTGACCCCAAACTGTTAACAGTGACATATTACAATGTTTGATTTTGAAGATAAAGCTAGTATCTTTATGACAGTCAGAAAAAAAGAAGTTCTTTTGAGACAAAGAAAATCACGTCATGCTGGGATTTGAATGTTTGTCCCCTCCCAAATTCATGTTGAAATTTAATTCCCATTGTAACCATAATAAGAGGTGGGACCTTTAAGAGGTGATTAGGCCATGAGGACTCTGAACTCATGAGTGGATTAATGCTGTTATCATGGGAGTGGTTTCCTTATTACAGGAGTGAGTGCCTTATAAAAGGACAAGTTCAATCCTCCATCATCTTTATCACTTGCCATGTGATGCCTTCTGCCACATCATGGTACAGCAAGAAGGCTCTGACTGGATGCTGACACCTTGATCTTGGACTTCCCAACCTCCAGAACTGCGAGAAATAAATTTCTGTTCATTATAAATTACCCAGTTGGTGGTATTCTGTTAAAGCAACACGAAATGGGTTAGGGCAGATTGCATCAGGCTTCTCAACAGCAACACCCTACAGTCAAAGCCATGAAACGACCTACAAGATGCCCAAGGAGACAGAAAGATGAGCCCAGGATTTTATATCCAGCCAAGTTTCTGCTGAGTTATAAAGGATACTGACAAACAGTGTTGAACACATCTTGCTGATGAATCTACTAGAGAATGAGCTTTGACCAACCAAGAGAAGACTGGGAAGGTTTTAGGAAACAGACTAATGGTGAATATTAAATATATTTTTCTTTACAAGTCACATTAAATGAAAGTTGTAGATGAGCATAACAAAATAATATGTACATTCTGTATGCTTTGAAAATGCTGGTGAATACATCAACAAAAATGGAAATCAGAAGCAAAGGTAGAAAGTAGCGTAAGATCATTGCTTGCCTCATAGGTAATAGCTTGGAGTCAAAAGTTATGCTTTAAAGCTGACATATCAGGTAGTAAAAGTTTTATCTTATTGAATAGTACAAATAGAAGAGGCAATAATTGTATTGTTTAAAATTAGGTGGTGAAAGAAAAGGAAGAGCTTACAAACTGTTGTTTGTAATAGAAAACTAGTATAAAATGTCTAAAGCAAAGAGGGAATTAAGGACATTTTATAAAAATTAAATATAAAAGTAACTGAGAACAAAAAAATTACTTTATAAATATTAGAATAATAACTGACAATAGCAAACAAAATGGCAAAGAAAACATCACATTGTGAAAATTATATATACACATTCATGTGTATGTATACATGTGTGAACACAGTATAAATTAACATTACAGACTAGAGACCATGCGTATCTGGTACATGAATAACTAAAAATAAACTCACTTGCCTATTAAAAGAAATTTCAGACCAGATTAAAAAGTAGATACAACTCTTTTCTGTGTATAAGAGAAACAACTAAAAGTGATTAAGAAAAGTTAGACAAAAGGTTGAATAAAGTTATACGAGAAAAATGCAAACAAAAGGAAATAGAAGTCACAATCTTATTATCAAATAAGGAAGAGTTCAGGGCAAAGAGCATTAATAACGACAGATAGGAAACTTTATAATGCCCAAGGCTGTAATTCACACAAGATGCAATAATTAAGAATATCTGTACAGCAGATGACATCAGGAACCTTCATGACGCAGAAACCACAGCAGATACGAGAAACTTACTAATAACTGGAGGCTGTGACTAACCTCTCTCAGTGCAAGACTTATTAAGTAGCTTAAAAAAAACAAGGATAGAGAAGACCTAAACAACATAATCAGTTAACTCCTCCGGGTATATATCAAATGAGCCCCCCTTCCCAACTTTTTAAGTGCCCATAGATCTCGATCACATATTAATTACACCACAAAGAAAATCTCAGTAAATTCTAGTGAAGTAGAAATAGCACAGCAAAATTATCTGAAAATAATGCAATGAAATTACAGTTCAATATAGAATAAGGCCTTTTCACTTGGAAAAAAAAAATAAAACCGTTAAACAATTCTTGGGTCAAAGAAGAAATAAATGTAAGCCAAAATACAGAATTTAATAGTGATGAAAACACATGTCAGAATTTTCGAATATAACTAAATCATCGCTAAGGAAAAAAGTCATAGCCTGAAATATCTATATCAATAAAAAATGAAACAATAAAACAAACAAATTAAATATATGACAAAAAGTTGGAGAAAAGAGAGCAACAGGATGTAAGTAACAGAGATAAAAGCATACATTTTTGCTTCAATATCTATAGTAAGAACAGATTGGAAGCAGCTCCATCCAGTACAGAGAACAAAGTGAACATCTGACTGTCCGTCCACACACCGTGACATTGGGCAGGTGCAAAAAGTGAACGAGGATGATCTGTAGGTATCAATGTAGAATGATACTGTTAATTGATAAAGGTAAGGTGCAGAATGGTGTGATGCGAAAGAGGAGAAAAGAAAAACACACTTTCCCGTACTAGTTTTTGCATAAAGAAGCCTTGGAGGGACCAAGGAGAAACCAACACAAATGATTTCTTGCAGGGGTAACGGTTAACAGCACGGGGTGAACGAGGGGTTGTTCTCACTCCACACATTTTTAAATGTTTCAATTTGAGGACCCTTTTAATATAGTAAAAGCACAATAAAAATATGAACAAAACGAGAGCAGATGAGAGAAACGTTTTTCTAAATATCTAGGCTGAGACATAAAGAAGAGATAGTTAAGAGGCTGATGGATAACATGGACGCCACTAACCCTTGGGCGGGTGGTTGCAGACGGGAGAGACACAAATGTGATGAAAGGAACCAACTGCTCTCTTGACAAGTTGAACAGAATATTCTGTGGACTTGGGCTCCTGGAGGGGACAACAGACTTCTATCACCCTCACCTGCCCATGGTCTCACCGCAGAAAGGGAAGTACCCAAGGTGGGTTCTTTTCCTTCATCTTTCGGGGCCCGACAGAGAGCAGCCCCCAATGGGGCTCGAGCTGGGGCTGGAAGTTTGCTGAACATTCGTTATGTGAACCTGCACATGCAAAGCATGGATGAATACCTGGTACATGTTCACCCACAGACCTAGGCACGTGCCTCAGGAAGAAATGAATGTTAACACAGACTGGCAGTTTTTCTGTTTGAGAGATTAGAATCTCTTTTCCTCACATAGTAGGAACGCAAAATAGCAAGGAACTCATAAAGCTCTTGAAATTTATTTTTACAGTTAAAATTTTGAGAAGAGTCTTAACAGATTTAGTGTAAAAATAAAAGGCTTCCCTAGGACTGCAACTAGAAATGCCAAGTCTTAATCCAGAGCAAACTTTTTACAAATGAGCTGGCAGGTCTTTAAAGAGGTCTTGTCAAAACAGAAACCATCCAGAACAATCAAAGAAGCAAACAAACAAAAACCCTGTCTGCCTTACTGCGCATGCCTCTGGTGTGGCAATGAAGAGAAACAGCCACGTGGCACAGTTAGAAAGCAGAGCTCCTGGGCAGGGCTGCTGCGTCTTTCTCATCTCCTCCTCTCCTCCCTTCCCTCTGAGAAGAGAGGCTTTAGTAAGACTATAAACGGAATAATCATTTTGTGGACTTACATCTTATTCTAGACCTTGCTTGTTTGTTGAATCACTCACAAAACAGCTCGTGTGGAGATGAGTCCTGCGCAGGACTGCAGGCATAGCTCACGCGATACCACGTTCCCTGGCCATTTGCTTCTGCAAGCCCAGAAACCTGGTCTCTGGACTGGACCTGCTGTGTTTTGAGAGAGAAAGACCAGAAGGAATACGTGTCAGTCAAAAGGGTTTGTTTTCGGGTGTGGAAAGTAAAAAACAATGACTCCACAAGTTTTAATAAACTTGTTTTGGGGCTACATTAAAATTTTTCTTAAATCCTTTCTAGGATAAATCATAAATATGAACTTAAAATTCTTAATAGCATCTCCCACGTTCTCTCGAAGCACCTCCAAACAAACAGCAACCAGAGCGGCAATGGAAATGTATTTCAGTTAAGAGTGGCGCAGTGTCGGAGGGTGGGATTGGCGCTGGCTGATTCAACCTGCTGTCACTTTTAAACTGTCATCTCTCTCTCTCTCTCTCTCTCTCTCTCTCTCTCTCAACTGAACAGCACAACTCTTTGTTCTCGTTTCACTTTTTTGGAATCTGTCCTTTGAGAAAGCAATTTCCCCTCCTTGCTGTGCCTGCTGCCTCAGCTTCCCCGCATGCCCTTCCCCTCCCCGCGCTGGGTCTACCCCGCAGCCCAGACGTGACAGCAGCGGGCGCCAGAGGACGGCTTCACCCAGGGCCCAGGCGCCTCAAGCCTGCAGAGTCCTACTCAAACTTGAAAGCTTGAGAAATCCCTTCTTCCTGTCTCCTCTTGTTAAATGCCTGGTGCCAAACATCTGACTCCTTCTTGATTTGTCACCTCCAGCATTCACGTGAAAACCTCACCTGCGTAATGAGAAGGGGCCTTCCTACCTGGTGTTTCTTCCTCCTGATGGTTCCCTCTCAACTCAGCTCTGTTTGTTTCCCTGTATCCCTGGAGCCTTTGGGGGACACAGATTATCAAAACTCCAACCCCCCTCATGCACTTAAAAAGGGAAAAACCTAGTAGCTACAAACAAACCAGGGAAACCTGGGAATTAAAAACAAATCGACTGACAAGTGGCAGTTCAGCTGGGATGTGAAAAAAAGGAAAAAAAGGTTCAGTCTCTTAATTCTTGGAGCCCGGTTGAGGTTATTTTGAAAGTCCTTGACTGCTCTGGCTGTAACGGCAGTATAGACCAAACTAAATTATTATTCCCTTCTTGTCGAGTTTTTCTTATTGAAGTTTCTAGATCTGGACTCTCCGAGGGTAAAGCAGCAGCTACAGATAACATTCTTGCCTCCTTAGCAAGGTGGTGGCATTCAGTATGAGACGATTTTTTTTTTCTGAATAAACTCTAGCGCCTTCATGCTCCTGGAGCAAAGGTTAGCAAAGCTGAGATGTGAAAAATTCTGAGGGAAAATTCTGAAGATTTTTCTTTTTGGAATTTGTGTTAATTATAGGGCCAAACATAGTGCCGGCTCAGTCCCTTTCTGTGGGCTCTATACCTTTGCTCTCTAATCCCCTTCTGAATACAGGCTATGAGAAGAATTTATGTCCTAGAATGATTCATGTATAAGATAAAAAGTGTCCTTTCATTTTTGTTCTGACCCCCTCCCAAATCCACTATCTACGGTTCTACCACAGGCATCTTTTCATTCACGAATCCGGCTACCGCCCTTCCCTGCACGTAACCTTCAAAGCTCTGCATCATCCGTAGCAAAGAGGGCAAGATCTCATCTTGCATTCTGGGGCACTGGGATCGACAGCACCCGGGCTAACAGGATTCTGAGGCTGCGTCTGAGTTCCATGGAAATGCTGTGATCGATTAGCTGTGTCTGCCACGGACCCAGCTAGGGGTGGCGATGTGTATGTCATGCTCAGAGGACTTGATCGAATTTTGCCAGGCTGTATGTGTCCCTCCATGCAATAGTCCACTGTCCAGTAGGACAGAATTTCTTCTAGTTTCCTAAGAGGATGTATTTGTCTCCAGGCTTTTGCACTTACTGTCCCTCCACCTGGATCATCCTCTTTCCGACTTCTTTCCCCAGTTTAGTTTTATTTGAATTTCAAGATTGGGTGAAGAGTCATCTTCCTAGAGAAATCGTTTTTTTGTTTTCTTTGCTTGTGGACCAGGTACTGTGCCCATGTGCTGCTGTTGTAAACTGTTGCTGCATCTATCATTGTTCGTAACCCACTGTATTACAGTTACCTGTGCAGGTGTCTGCTTCCGCCAAAAGACTGCAATGTCTCTGAGGTATATTTCAGTCTCTCATTATTTACCTAACACAGTGCTTGGGCTTTCAGCCAGCATATAGTAATTGTTTACTGAAGAAAATGAATGAGTGAATGAAGAAATGGCACATTTCCTACAGGTGTGAAAAGTAAAACAGAACTCACTGGTTTGTGCGTTTTATAATAATCAATAAGCAAATGTAAAAAAAAAATTACGAAAAAACCCAAACAGTAATGATGGATAATTTGTGATTTTTTCTTTTTTTTTATTTGTTGCCATGCACTCTTTCAGTACTGCATGGGAAAGGAAAGTGTCTTTTCTCATCCATCACAAGATTTATGGCTGAAACTCCAATAACAACAGACAGATTAATAAGAGAAAAACATTCACACATTTACTTAAAAAGTTTTATAGGAGCATTTATAAGGTAATGAAGACCCAAAGAAACAAGCAAATGCTTAGACTTGATGAAGAGTGGACAGTCATGGAGAAATATGATTGGAAGACAAAAAAATATGATCTAATGATAATAAACTGGAGAGAACTTAGCAAGGCCTGTTTGTTCAGATTCTTCTCTGTGTCTCCCTGTGTCTTCAGAGATAAGGATCTTCCTCTCCTCTGTGTATAGGAAGGGCACCTCTTATGACCTGCTTCATGGGAAAAGGGTGAGGGAAAAATAAGAGTGACTCCGTCATCTGATATTTTCTCAAATACCAGGGTGCCATATTTTGCGGTACTGTGTCCTGAACTCTATAATTGATTTACATTTATTTAGAATTAAATTCAAGGTTATTTTTTGCAATGTTCCTAGACTGTTTTGGTGAAAACCTGCTATCTTTTGCCTGCTTTACTGTTTCTCAAAATAACATTCAAATCTATATCTATGTAGATTGATACACATGTATAAAAACAAAAATATATATAGTTTGTTTACCACATGTCCTTACATTTGTAATACATGGAATAAAATCTGAATTTCCAGAGCTCTTTACTATATTTATTCATTCATCAAATATTTACTGAGCATCTATTATGTTTGATGAGCTGGGAATCTAGTAGCACAAGAAACAAACATAACACACAACCTGGTACAGCTCCCAGCCTAATTTGCCCTGTCTCTGAATTTTCCTCCAATTTGAGTTGGTTGACTAGCTTCCAGTTACCTTGGACCTATCACATTGAGAGAGTGAGTCCGAGCAAGGTTACACCCTGAGAGTAAACACTCCCTTCCTCTTGAGAGCTGAAGCAGCCAGAGGAGATGCATCTCTGTGGCAGGTCAGCCCAAGTGGACGTATGAGGATTCTGGACTAACCCACACCCCACTGAGGTTCACTTGCTCTGGGAGTGACGTTAGCAATCATTTAGACCTGTTCTGCTGCCGCCTCGAGGCTTCTGAGTGACATCAGAGGAAATTGCTCCCATGTGTCCGATGACAGGACTTGGGCCCTTGAGAAAAAGAAAGAGAAGGTTGGAAGTGGACAAATTTCAGCTAAACCAAATTATTTAAATTTAAATGAAATTGTCCAGAAAACTAGTTTCAAATGAAATTGAAAGGCATAGATATTTATTTTCCTAAATAAAAAGTAGTTGCTTATTTAAGGATTGAATAGATTCCACTGTTTTTCTCTTCTGAAAGGCATTAGAGTAGTTTCGAAGTTGTGATTATCTTAATAACAGAAATGCCTCAGATCGAGAGAGAGGTTGTCATCTTCAGAACTGCTCTCGCCCCAATTTAGTCTTGAGCACTTGCTTTAAAGCAGGGGAGTGAGTTCATGACTGCAGTTAACCCCTGTCATTCTGGGATAATAACTTTAGTATTTATTTGTATTCTTATAATTCATCTTCAAAATAACTTTGCAAACAAAGTCCTTATGCTTTTTTATGCAGGAAGAAATGATGGATGAGAAGGTGTGTGTTTGTCCAAAGTGGCCCAGTTGAGGAAGGGGGTCTTTGCCAGGGCTTCAAGTCCTGAGTGCATTCTAGGACCCCTGCTGCCCTACAAGGCATGCACTGGCTCAGCTCCCAGGACTCACTCTGTCCCCTGTTCTCCTCTCCCAGGAATTCCACTGGGGACCAGGAGGGTGAGAAAGGATGGGAAAACAATATTCTTAGAATGAGAGAGCCATGTTCAGGAAACAGCAAGCAAAGGAAAAATTAGGAGAGCGGTGGGAGATGGAGATGGAAAGATAGGTTGGGTCCAAAATGTTAAAGTGCGCCAAATGCTAGGCAAAGGAGATTTTCTCACTTCATTACGCGAGGTAGGACCATTAAGGGTTTTTGGACAAGATGAAATAACATAGGAAAATTAATGTAGTGTGTAATGGATTAGATAAAATAACAGATTTAGAGGCAGGGAAAAGAGTTAGGTGAGCCAATACAATAGTCCAAGCAAGAAGTACTGCTTAACGTGAACTTGGAAAACAGTGATATAAACAAGGTTGTGATTTAACATCAGATAAACAAACTTTTACTAATCATATAAATTCTAGCACTGTGCTAAAGGCCTGAGGAATGGACAGAGATATTTAAACGGCCTGCAGTCGTGTGGTGGGAAACCAGCGTGGACACAAGGACATGGAAGTCTCGTAGCTATTACATATAGCGATGGAAAGGAGCCCATTTGGTACGTGCTCTGTAACTGAACTTGGGTTGCAGGTAACACTTGAGGCAGGGGCAATGGAAGTATAGTTGGCAGGAGCTGAGGACGAGTCAGATTTGGATGGAGAAAGAAAGCAGAGAACGCTGGTGGTGTTCAACATACATGACTAAGGAACATGATGCCCAAAGAACAACTAAAAGGCAGCGGAGCTCTTTAGGGGAAGATGCATTTGTTTTGAGGGAGAATTCCATTTTAAAATTCCAACCAGTTATCCTGGTAGATATGTCTAATAGCCTGTTAGTCACACAGAATTGGTGTTTGAGGAAGAGTCCAGAGCCGACACTATTGATCCAGGCCCTGCTCTCACAGGGGTGACCATCGAAGCTAGGGTCATCACCATGGATACAGAAGCAATGATTGGATTACATTTGTTTGTGTAACAGAATTGATGAAGGGAGAGTCGATCTTCTAAATTTGAGGCTGTGAAAATTTTAATCAGGTGAATTTTTTAAAGTTGAAGCAGATTTACAACTGGCCTTATATTAAAAAAAAAAAAAAAACAAACAACAAAAAAAAACTGGTACTCTCTCCACACCACTTTATGTTGGCTCTGAAGCCTCATGGAGCTTTTGGCTGAGAAACCATATAGAATGCTCTAGAATGAAAAGCCACAGGAAAAAAAAAGTCAGAGTGAAGTTTTTAAACCAAATTATAGGAAAACAGGAGTTTGGAAATTGTTAAGCTAAAATCATATCAGGTGGCACTACATTAGTGTTCAGAGGTTGCACCAAAATTCATGGTTAGAACTGGAAAAGGTTAGTCCAGAGACTGGTTTCTGGCAGGGGAAGGACCTGTGTGATGGGATGTGCTCTTCAAGGGCATGTTCAAATTCTGTCTCCTGGAGCGGCACAGGAGTACGTCTCCACTGTGTGAGAGACAGCACTGTATCTTTGCCTTCATCATACTCCGGTTTTTAGGCGAGCTCCTGTCTGCCAGAGTGTCATGCCCAAATCTGAATTTATTCATTTTTCTATCCATTACTTTATTAACTTATTATTCACTTCATTCATGCCTCCTTCATTCCTTCATTCATTCAATGTTCATTGAGCTTATGCAAAGTAGTACATACCGTTCCAGGCACCCTGGGGGCACAAGTGTGAAAATATGTGTCTTGCTCACAGTGTGCTGTGGAGACAGATGTGCAGATACCTAATCATTATATAAACAATGGATTTAATGCTTTGTAGGAGGAATATATGTCCAATCCCATGGGACCACTCAGGAGAACATATTTGGAGAAAGTTTCATATAAGAGGTAACCTTTTAACCTTGACTAAAAGAGTGAGTAGGAGTTTGTTAAGTTGGCAGTCGGGGTGAGCCTGGGATAGAGCCCTTTCGGTGCAGGAAACAACATATGCAAAGAATATGGATGTTTGCGAGTGGGTCTGTTCAGGGAATGCTGAGCAGGGTTCACAGCAGACTTGTTGGAAGGTGAGGCTGGAAAATCAAGCAACGGTCAGATAAGGAAGTTTCCATTCTATCTTGCGGAAGTCAGGGTTCCTTTTATTTAAACTTGAACCCATTGATCAGAGACCTTCCTAATTCCAGTATAGTAATTCTAATGGTTACCATCGATTATTAATTGATAAAAATTAACAGCCAGTAGTCTTTGAATCGATATTTATCTTTGGCACTTATAACCCCCCATTGTAATTTGACATGGAAAATAACTTTAAAAGCAACCATCCTGCTATTCGCTAGCTCATTACTGTTAGTATTGATTTAAGTCCAGAGAAGTGCCAGAAAACGGCACAAAGTGAATCTGGTCTCTGAGCTTCATTTCAACAAGGATAATATGTGTTTAAAGCTTTCTTCTTAAAAAACAACAACGACAATGCTTTTACTATCCTGGGATATTAAAATACCTATCATACACCCTTGGCCATAAACATGACTTTAATTTTTTTTTTTTCTGAAAAAAAATTAAGGTAAGGAATAACATGGATAACAATCTTAAGGACCAAGAGATTTATTTTGTTTTTGTTAATTTCATTAATGGGTGTGCCCAAGTCTCTTCTTAAGAACTAAGAAATTGTTTAGGATGGAATACTTTACTTATTTCAAAATAAAATGCCAGTTGTGCTTGATATAAGAGTACAGTGATTCCAGGACTCATGGAAGATTTTCAGTCTGAGCTCTGAGGCTGTGGTTTATCTTTTTCAGTTTTTAGACTTGCCACAAAAACGTTTCTATAAAGAAAAATATCCTCAGCTAAGGAACATGGAGGAACGCCAGGCACTTAGCTGATCTTTGTAAATTGGCAGGCTTAGAAAAACATCTTCCAACTGATTTTCAGACACAGCATTAGCAATCAACAAATATTTTCTGAGCATTGCACATACACATGAAGAATTTCTTTGAAATAAGATGCTAGAAAAATAGGATGTGCTCTTAAGGGTAATGTTGGACCCTGCTTCTTCTTGGAGACATAATATGCCTATTCCTACTCTTTGATACAGCTTTGTGAAAGTGGCAAATGAAACTTTAGGGGAGAAATGGTATAAATCAAATGAATGCCCCTTTGTGTCTGCTCAAAGAGAAAGATACAATTTAAACTATAAGTCAGTATTAAAGTTTCCATCATGTGTGGGCACCTGCTTGTGCACCTGTGTGGGGGTGTGTGTGCACGTGCCTGTTTGGAAACTGAGGATGAAGGTAGTTGGAAGGTTGGATTAAAAACAATGTCGGTGAATAGCCTCGAAAAGAATAAAATGCTTAGGAGTAAATTTAACCAAGGAGGTTAAATATCTGTACACTGGAAGCTATAAAACATTGACAAAAGAAATTGAAGAAGACGAAAATATCCCATGTCCATGGATTGAAATAATTAATATCATTTAAATGCCCGTACTACCTAAAGTGATCTACAGATTTAGTGCAATCTCTATCAGAATTCCAATGGCATTTTTTCATAGAAATAGTAATAATAATCCTAAAATTCATATAAAATCATAAAAATTCTCAAAAGTCACAGCAATCTGGAGTAGTAAGAACAAAGCTAGAGGCATCACTCTTCTTGATTTCAAGCTATATTACAAAGTTATAGCAATCAAAACAGTATAGTGCTAATATAAAAACAGGCACATAGACCAATGGAACAAAATAGAGAGCCTAGAAATAAACCCACACATAAACAGTCAACTAGTCTTTGACAAAGGTGCCAAGAATACACAATGGGGAAAGGATAGTCTGTTTAACAAATGGCAGTGGGAAAACTGGATATCCACATGCAAAAGAATGAAACTGGACCCTTAAATTATACACACACAAAAAAACTCAAAATGGATTAAAGATGTAAACATAGGACCTGAAACCATAAAATTCCTAGAATAAAACATAGAGAAAAAGCACCTTGACATTGGTCTTAGTGATGGTATTTTTGGGTATGACCCCAAAAGCATAGAAAACAAAAGTAAAAGGAGACAATTGCAACTGCAACAAACTTAAAAGTGTCTGCACAGAAAAAAGTCAACATAATGAACAAACAATCTACAAAATGGAAGAAAATATTTGCAAGCCATATATCTGATAAGAGATTAATATCCAAAATATGTAATGAACACATACTACTCAATAGCAACAGAATACCCCCAAGAAACAACAAAAACAGCCCCAAAACCAAAAAATAAATAATTTAGTTTAAAAATGGACAAAGGACCTGAATAGACAATTTTCCGGAGGAAACATACAAATGGACAATAGGTAAATGAAAAGGTGTTCAACATCATTAATCATCAGGGAAATGAAAATCTAACCAAATTAAAATATAGCATCACCTCCCACATATTAGGATGGCTAACATCAAACATATAAGAGACAACAAGTGCTGGCAAGATGCAGAGAAAAGAGAATCCTTGTACACTGTTGGTGGGAATGTAACTTGGTACAGCCATTGTGAAAAACAGTATAGAGGCTCCTCAAAAAGTTAAAAATAAAACTATCATATGATCACACTACTGCGTATATAGCCAAAGGAAATGAAATCAGAATCTTGAAGAGATATCTACACTCTCCTGTTCATTTTAGAATTATTCATAATATCCAAGGTATGAAAACAACATTAGTGTCTATAAATAATTAGCGTTTATAGACATTAGTGTCTATAAATAAAGAAAATGCGGTATAGACATATATGGTAGAACATTATGTAACCATAAAAAAGAAGCTAATCCTGCCATTTGCAACAATATAGATGAACCTGGAGGATGATATGCTAAGTGAATAAGCCAGATAAAGAAAGATATTAATAAATACTGTATGATCTCATTTATGTGTGGAATCTAAAGAAGTCAGACTCATAGCAGAGTAGAATGGCGGTCACCAGGGGTTGGGGGGTGGTGAAATGGGGAGAGGTCGGTCAAAGGGTACAAACTTTCAGTTACAAGATAAATAAGTTCTGGGGATCTAATATACATCATTGTGACTATAGTTGATAATACCGTATTGCATACTTGAAATTTGCTAAAAGAGTAGATCTTGAGTGTTCTCACCACACACACAAAGAATGGTAACTATGCGAACTGGTGGAGGATGTGTTAATTAGCTTGATTGTGGTAATCATTTCACAATGTATACATACATTAAAACATCATTTTGTACACCTTAAATATATATGATTTAATTTTTCAATTAGACTTCAATAAAGCTGGAAAACAAACAATGTGAGTGGTTAACCTTTTTATATTTCTTTGAAATACTGGATTTTATCCCTCCTCCCCTTGCTCTGCCATTTAAAGACTGTTCAGTGTGGGAGGAGAAATGAAAAATCTTAATCTGCCAATAGCATCATGAGAAGCTGTGGAGCATAGCTCTTTTGCATGTCTTTGATCCAAGCCCTCATCATACATAGCTGAATCAGTTTAACACTGCAGTGGATGTGGGTCTCATCCATCACAGAAGATACATTTGGTGCTGCCATTCAAAAGAAACCTGCAAATACTTGTCTTTGCGATTCAGGCACAGACACTATTAGCTGTGGCAATCAGTGACATACGAGTTTTGGATGGACAGATTTTGCTGCAGGGGGATTTAGATTCTATTTAAGGGGTAATCTTTTTGATTTGTGTTATTGGGAGCAGAACTGGTGTACTTTTTATTCTTTACTCGGGACCTAATGGGAAGATGAGTTATATTCTTTTTGGAATAAAAGGAAAATGAGTACAGTGGACCTGGTGTATACTTGGAAGTTAAAAACAAGCGAGAGCTGACTTCTTAAACTTTCCTTTCGGATGGTGAAGCCTTCCTGGTGTGTGTATGTGCACGTGTGTGTGCATGCACGCGCCTGTCTAACTCTGCCAGGAAAATCCCCAGGGAACAGCCTGTGCTTCCTTTTTTGCGGAGCGTGGTCACACCCAGTGGCCAGTTAGGCTAATCGCACGTGTATATTCCCCAGGGATACCTGAGAAAGAGCCGCGGACCTCAGTCACTTCCTCCAGTGGATGCCAGAGGCCAATTTGGGTAATGGCAGAACCACCTTGTTCCTTTGCTTTGTTCCAAAATGTAGTGCCTGGGTAGGAAAAAGCCCCACACCATTCATGGTGTTAACAATAGCAGCATTAACAGTCATTGGATTCCTACTGAGTCTGTTATTCTTTAAATTAGGACCCATGAATATAATGAGATGGATTTTCACAGGAACAAGGACAGGCTGAAACAAAGAGGTATCGCTTTTTATTCTTATTTCCCTTTGTTTGTGCATAATTTAAACATTTTGAACCTCACCTGTTCTTTCCATTTTATTTTTGAGTTGGGGAGCGATCTAATGTTAACGTTAGAAAAAAAGGACCACCTTTTTGAATGCAAATAGGGGCAGAAACCCTATTTATAAAATTTTAAAGAACTGTATGAAACAACTCCAAAACATAGCATCCTCCATTAGCATCACAATGACATTTTTCTTTCTTGCTTGCTTGATTTTTAAAATTCTCTTAGTCAATGCTGTGAAGCCTCCATTTTCACTCAGAGGCAGGCATGACTCATGGATACAAGCACTGAAGTTGTGTTCGTGACTTGTGCCTTTTGTTAGGCTGATCATAAAGTAGAATTTGTGTCTATGGGAGGCTTCTCGCCAAATGAAAATTTAGCCTATTTCTTTTTAGGAGAGAGCCTGTTATGGCCTTGTTTCCTTGGGCTGTGGATACATTTTTCACACTTTATGAGGTCTTTTCAGGGCCTCATATGGTACCGGGTTCTTGCACCAGCTCTGATGTTCACCCCACGTAAAACTTAAATCAAGCTTCATTTTTCTAATTGAATGGTCCTCTGGACACATAGTCCATTGCGATCTTGCTCTTGTCTGACTGCAATCATTTGGCACTTTTCAGAAAAACAGAGACTTTAATCACCCAAAATAAATTGAAGCCAAGCGATCAGAATCTGAGTCCTCAGCTCCAGGCCTAAGGAGCAGTTGACCTTGATTTGAAAATTACTTGGCTTCCACCAGAGTGACTCAGTCTCCTGTAAAATTGGGAGGGTGTACTAGAAGATCTCTAATGTGTCTTCTAGCTCCTTGAGAAAGTAGCTTTAATCAGAACCTTTTTCCTTCTCCTAACTCATTTCCACAACCCAGTATTTTCTTCTCAAAGCTATTCATTTCTTAATTAAAGACAGATATTTATAATGAGTTCTGCAGTCTCTGGGCTAGTGCTTGATTCCTCCCCCCACCCCATCTTTATTTCGGCACTTCCTGTAAATCCTGCAGCCACGATCTACCATCAAATAACTCGTGTGTGGGTGGTGGTGTGTGTTCTTGTTTTATTAAAGTGGAACTCTTGTGTTTGTTCCAATGCACAGATCGTTTCCCACTTGGTGCTCATAAGGGGAAGACCTGTATTATTTTATGATGAAAAACAAAACTTGCATTCATTGTGCTGCTTGCTCCTCCTTCTCCATCTGCCCCTTACCAACCTTAGCCCACTTGAACTTCCGTCTTCTGAAGAGTTCTCAAGGCCCCAAAGTGACAGAATAATAATGACTGATATATTCTTGCCAGGAAGGTGTTTAAGGGGGTCACATAGGAAGTGACATGACATTCTTGTTTGATGGGCTCACTTTAAGGTGTTTCTTTAAACAGGTAGAATATTTTCCTGCCAGAGGGACTTTGAGACCCTTCTTCTGTGGTCCTGGCAAGAAAAACTCTGATATGCCAGTAAGAATGCAGCTGGCAAGGAGAGCATGGCTGTCACTGTAGCTGCAGTGAGCCCATCTTCATCAGCTGCAGCATCACGAGCTACAGCCTGCTTTGGCAGAATTAAAAGAAAATGAAGCCTTCACTCTAGACCAAAATTTAAAGGCTTGGAACTTCAAGATAGAAGTTTGACAAAATGGACAGTAAATACCACGCGTGACCACAGCCTTTAAGCAAGAAGGTGATCGGTGATTGTCGGATTTTAGTCCCATCATAATCACCTGGAGGGCGCTTGCTAAATCTGGGTGCTGGGACTCACCCCTGCAGCTTCTGATTCTATCAGTCTGGGGTGGGGCTGAGGAAATTGCATTTTTAACCATTCCCAGATGCTGATGCTGCTGTTTTTGAGATCACACTTTGAGAACCATTGTTAGGTCATGAGGAGCAAGAACTGTAGGAGACACGAAGCAGATGACTCAGTTCAGCTAAAAGGATTCTCTTACCCAATCTGCTAAAAGGGGTGAGGAGTCCTGGAGACTGATAGCAAAGCCACCTGATGACCTATACCTGTGTCCGTAAACTGTGTCGCCCTCATTTCAGAATGAGGCTGGACAGGAGGCATCATTCTTTATCAGTAAGTCAGGACCAGAGACACTGTAGTCCGGCTGCCTGGGATTGGGTTTTGGGTCTGCTGCTTACTAACTTTGTGATTTGGGGCAGATAATTTCAAAGCTCTGTGGCTCATTTTACTCACCTATGAAATAGGAATAATGATAATAGCATCTACTTCATAAGGTCATTGTATTAAATGTGCTAATATTCAATTACTCAGATCAATGCTGGGCACTCAAAATGTAATGAAAATGGAAAATTTCTGATTATAAGAACACTTTCAGTCATTGTTATGTGTAATATCTGGCTTCTGCTACCAAAGGTGGACCAAATCAGGTAAATGTTTTGATGAAGTACAATTTGTTGATTTTTCCATTAATATTTAATGCTTTTTGTGCCCTAAGAAACCTTTTCCTATCTCAAGATAGTGACGATTTTTTTCTCCTGTATATTTTTCTAGAAGATTTATGATTTTAACTTTTATTGAGTTCTTTAATACATTTCAAATTTTTGTGTACAGTGTGGGATAGGGATTGAGGTCCGTTTTTTCTATGCCAATATCCAGTTGTTCCAGCATTGACAAGTAAACAAAAAGTCTACACTTTCTTCATTGAAATGCCTTGGTGGCTTTGTGAAAATTAATTGAACATATGAGTTTGGATCTAGTTCTGGAATTAATTCTGTTTCATTATTCTATGTATCTATCCTTATACCAAAATCACACTGTCTTGATTTCTGTACTTTTACATAGTAAGTCCTGACCTCAGGTAGTGAAAGTCCTGCAATTTTATTCTTTTTTTTTTTTTCAAAATTATTTTGGCTATATTCTAGGTCCTTTGTATATCTACATACATTTTAGCATAGTTTATTAATTTTTATAAAATAATCTGTTGGGATTTTAATCATGAATGCCTTAAAGCTGTGATCAATTTGGAAAAATGTTTATTTCAATAATATTGCATGAGTATGATATATTGCTCCATTTATTTATATCTTTTATTTTTTTCAGCAATATTTTATAGTTTTCAGTGGATAGGTCATTCATATCTTTTGTTAAGTTTATTCCTGAGTACATTTTTGTGTGTGTGTGTGCTAGTGTGAATATTATTGTTTTTAAATTTCAATTCAAATTGTTTATTGCTGGTGTATAGTAATTGTGTATTGATGTTGTAAGAGGAAAAAAAACCACACATTTTTATGCTTGGGTTTGATGAAGAATGGGTGGTCTTACGTGATTGGATGGATGTATGAAGTATGGCTGGACAAAAAGGGAATATAATCTTAGCCATGCCTGTTTGTTCAGATTCTTCTTGGCCTCTGGGTATGGGGGAGGACTCTGCTGGAATGAGGGTTTTATGACCTACTCTCAGGGGAGATGCATTAGAGAATTCTTTATGACCATGCTTCAGAGGAGAAAGAAGATCAGAGAAAGAAAACAAGAAAGTCAGAGAGATATTTCTGCATTTGTGGTTTTCTCAATTTCCTTCAGCTTAAAATACTCAGTATGCCAAGGTGTCATATTTTGAGGTAGCGTTTCCCACACTCCATTAACTTGATATCCTTTGATCTTATTAAATTCACTTATCAATTTTTGTAGCTTTTTATTTATTCCTTAGAATTTTCTAGATAGACAGTTGTGTTTTCTGCAAATAAAATTCTTGCTTTCAAATTTTACGCTCTTTATTTCTTTTACTTGCCTTATTGCACAGTGTAAGAGCTTAGGCACAATATTGCATAATAGCGGTGGTGAGAGCAGACGTCCTTCTTTCTTCTTTCTCCAGTCTTCAGGGGAAAACTTCCATTTATTCACCATGTAGTGTAATAGGACTATAGGGTTTTCATAGGTGCCTTATATCTGGATAAGGAAATTTTTCTATTTCTAACCTGCTGAGAAATTTTATTATGAACAGGTTTTGAATTTTCTAAAGTGAAACTTCTGTACCTACCAAAATGGTTATGTGATTTTTCTTTGTTTATTAATTATTGCATTTTATATTGATTGATTCTCAAATGGTGGACTCTACCTTGTACTCCTTAGATAAACTATACCTAGCTATGGTGTAATTTTTTTTATACATTACTGAATTCTTTTTGCTAATATTTTGTTGATAATTTTTATGTGTATATTCACCAATGATTTTTATCTATAATTTTCTTTTCTTGGAATGTTTCTGTTGGGTTTGGTATCAGAGTAATGCTGGAGTCATAAAGAATTGACAAATGTTCATGCCTCCTCTATTTTCTGAAAGTGTTTTTGTTTAAAGATTGGTATTATTCATCTTTCAATGTTTCATAGAATTTAGCATTAAACCAGTTAGATCTGAAGTTTTCTTTGTGAAAAGATGTTGATTGTGAATTCAATTTTTTTAATAGATACAGAGCTACTTAACTTTTATATTTTTTCTACAATTTTCTTTCCTTGTGTTCTTTAAGGAGATCATTCGTTTTATTTGTTATCAAATTTATTGGCATAGTATTTGTGATATATGCTTTTAAACCTTCTAACATCTGAAAAAATTTTAATTACATCTCTTTTTTTAATTCCTGAATTTAGTAATTTGTATTTTCTCTTTCTTTTTTTCTTTTAAGTGTAGCTAAGGGTCTGTCAATTTTACTAATGTTTTTAATGAATTGATTTTGTCTTTTTTTTTTTTTTACTTCATTTATTTTCACTCTAATTTTTATTATTTATTTGCTTCTGCTTTCTGGGGTTTAATTTACTCTTCTTTTTTTAGCTTCTTAAGACAGAAATTTAGGTTATTGATTTTATACCTTTCTTATTTTGTAGAATAGACATTTTACATATGGTAGCGCATTTATGCCACAGGTACCATTACTGCTCCCATTTTACAGATAAAGAAGCTGAGGCTCAGGGAACTCGTAACTCTTCCAGGGTCAGAGGGCTAGAATGAGTCGAGCTTGGATTCAGACTCAGGCAGCTTAGCTTGCTTGTGGGCCCTTGAAAGAGGGCGAGATGTAGGTGTTGTACCTTTGAGAGAATTATAAGATCAGAACCTCGAGGACTCCTAAGTGGTTTCTTCAGTCACTTTCTGCACACCTCCTGGTGTGTTTTTGTCTCTAGCTCCTTTCTCTCTTTAGCACAAGCAGTGTGTATGATACAGTACATTGGGATCACTGCATGTACCGGCTTAGAGGGTTCAGATACATGCTGGTGGCTTAGACACTCTTGACAAGTGAGTATATAAAGAAGTTTCTATGCAGCCTCATCAATAATTAACCCCCACTCTCTGCTCCACCCCACACGGCCCCCCTTTCCTTCCTTACTCCCTCCAGCGGAGGTAGGTGGGGGCCTGGGGTGGGGCTCTCGCTGTGACTAGCATAGCAATCCTCTAGCTCCAGGGGGCTGCCGGGACCAGGGCTGGAGTGGGGAAGTTTTCAAGGTCTGTGCTCCAGGCTGTGATGCATTGACTACTCCCTGAAGAGCCCTCTGCTTATAATCGCAGAGTTTTTGGCATGTGCTCCCTGACAAAAGAACAGATGTTTCCTATAGGAACAAAAGAACAGGGCATAACTGTTGGCTTAACGATTCGCCACTAATAACATTGAAAGTGGAAGCAACAAGTCCTAACGAGAAGGTCCCTACAGGATCAGGAGGCCAGTGCCAAGGAATTCAGAATTGAAATGAAAGAACTCATTGCTGCTTTTGCATTTTAATAGACAGTGTGTTGGGTGTTTTTTAACCTCTTCGGATAAGTGGCAACGGGATATTCTTTCTAGTTGTGTTCATGAATTTTGTAGCTGCACGGTAATGATGTCCTCAGAAGCTACCGTACAAGATCCCAAGCTTGTGTTCGTTTCAGGGATGCACTTAGATGATTCGTACGTGCTTTGCGAACCCGGCCGCATCAGCCTGCAGCCGTGTATGCGCGGACGCCTTAGCTCAATCGCAGCTCTCAGCCAAACGAAAAACACCAGAGCAAGTTTTTCTCTTCACTGCTGGCTGGAACTTCAAAGCATGAAGAGCCCACACACAAAAATGAAAAACAAAGAGCCTTAAAAAAGGGCCCGGCCTCAGAGCCCACCCCAAAGAGTTCAGTAGGCCTCTTGTGTTAAAAAACCTTCCACCCCATACATCACGTGCCACATGGGGTTTCAGTCGCATTCCTTGAGCAGTTCCTCTGATTTTTGATCTCGGAAGAATATCCCCTTTTGAGTTGTCCTTGGCTTTAGACCAAAGAAAGGAAAGACATTTCGTTTTCATTCTTTCCCCCAACCACTTACCCTATGTTTTTCAGATTAGCAGAAATGGGTAAAATGTTCTTTTCATTCTTTTAACTTCTTTTACCATGAACTGTTAATACCAAAGAGGATCATTGTTTAAGTTTTGTAAGTAGTTAGAAAAAAATATTTATAGCATCTTCTGTTAAAATCTGTACTAAGTCAACATGATCTTTAAAAAACCCTCCTGCAATTTCTTTTGGACTCAGCTGAGTGACAGGCAATAGATCCCAGTGTGGCAACCGGGAAGTCCCAGTGGATACTTGTGGTCCAGCTTATACCTTGGTCCTGATGTTCTTTCTGTTTGCTGATTTTGGTAATATGCTATATGATCACCCTCTGTTTTTGAAAAGATTTACCATTATTCTAATAATTTATATCAAAGTTTTCTGGTGCTGTCAGTATACTGGTGATGTGGAAAAATGAGGAATCAAAAACTTGAAGTGGCTTAACATTTTCATAAGGTGAATCAGTCATCAAATATACTTTTGAATCCATATTATCTTTTTAATGTAGCACATTGGAGTTCATACTATTTTTCTGTGTATGTGGCTGAGATAATACATGAAAATGTTGTTTCTAAAAAATGTAAAGGTTTTGCATTCAGTAGGCTATATAAAATAGTTGTAAGCACTCTTGTATTTGGGTTCCAAATATAGGTTGCATATTTGGGTTGAGTACCAGCTGAGGAACACATAAAACTCAGTCATGACTTTGTTACTCATAGAATTATACGTTCTGCATTCCAGAGACTAAATAACAACAGTAGATTCCTTTGAAAATTGGACGGGTATGAGTTAGAGATGACAGATCTTGCCGTAACATCTTAAGATGGTGGCAGAATTGAGTTCGGAGTTTCTATTTTTTAAAAAAAGGTCAGCACAAAAGTTAGATGCATCAGTGTCAGCTGCTAAGTTTGTCTCTAATCGACTGTGTGGCTCTGGGCCACCAGATTTCTTTGCCCATGTGTTAGTTTCCTAATCTGCAAAATGGACATAGTGCACTTTCTCTATGACTCCTCCTGGAATGCTCGTAAAGGTAAGACAGGCACCTATTTGGGATAATGCTTTGAAAGTAAAACATATTATATGCATTACTCAAGCTGTCCTTAAAATGATATGCTGCCGTTTTGTGGTGGCCACAGCAGAGGATGCCGGAAGTCTCAGCCTCTGTGGGAGGTGCTCAGGGTGAATTGAAGGTTTTGGTCAGAAAGTCCCAGTGGCTAAATGACTATTTTCCTTATTCCAGACTGCGAGCAGAATTTCACTGGTGTCTCAACTCATCTATTTTAAGTTTATTTCCATGGCTTGATTCAAAAGTTAGTAAAAACAAATGTACGTCTATTACAATTCAAAATGGAACTACCTGGGTGGCATGGGCTGGGAGAAACAGTGACTGAAAGGAGGGAGAGGAAAACTTTCATTTCTATGATAATAAAAAAGTAGCTTTTACAAAACTGAAAACTGTGAAAATGGAACTAATGAAAATCATATGGTACAACCGACTGAATTTCTGAATTTGGAAGCAAACTAGAACTTGGTGACTGCACTTGGTTTTCTCTCTTTTCAAGTTACTGGATGCGACAGCTTCATAGCAATAAACACTGCTGTGTTGTTTTTGTTCAATTATGTTTGCATTTTAATTAATAACAGTGACACTCACCTGTCCCTATTTAAGCCATAATGAAAACTCTGGGTTGAAAATCTCCTTGATTGGATAAAAAGGAAAAGTGTAAAAATCACAGAAAAATAGTATTGCTGTCCCCAAGCCAGAAGGGCAAGTGATTTGAGGTAATTTTCTAGTAGGAGTGACAAATTTAACTCCAGTTACCTGCCCCTTTTTTGTAATTAAAGGCTGTATCAGCAATTATAGGTGATGACTACCAACTGGCAGATTTGCAGAGAGAGGTAAGTGTCCCTCTTAGCCTGTCACTATGCCCTGGTTTGCCCGGGACAGTCCGTTTACAGCTATGGCCCAGTGTAATTATTGATCATATCTCTTTTCATTCCTAAAGTGTCCAGATTTAAGTGATAAATTACTCAGTCCCGCTGCTCACACTGAACGCTGAGCACACCATCTGGGCATTAGGATCCCTGTGCCCTCATCAGTGGCGAGTTCTGGCCCAGAAAACATAAACCAGTCACCAGTGCACGGTACCGGGGTGGACCTAGGTGTTTGATGACAATTTGTTAGTCTGTGCTCTTCCCTTTAATACACATTCCCAAACTAATTGTCTCACTAAACTCACTACGTGCATTTTCTGGCTGCAACATTTCTATTTGGGAAAGACGCCAGAATTGTCAGCCAGTGAAGACTTCAGCCCTTTCTTGGCCAATTTGCCAAAAAAACATCAGAGGGAGTTATTGATCTTTTCCCTTGTACTCATTCAGCTAATTTTCTTTTTTCTGTTTCCTTTCTTTTCTTCTTCGTGAGCTGACATCCAATAAAAGCTATTTCTTTCAGGTGCCAGCAGCATGTCGGCACCAATACCTTTGCAGGTCCTGCCTTTTCTCTGCAAAGACCCTTGTCTTGGTTCTGCTGACAGCACAGGTATCTGTCAAGCTTGCTTCCACATGCATTTATTCTCGGGTAGCTGTGAGCCTGGACTAGCACACGGGACTAAATCCCATTCAGATACTATCTGGATACTATTGCAAGTTGCAACTTTAAAAAAAATAATGACATAGTATCCGAGTTATCAGGGTGATCTTATTTTATACTTAATTTATAGAAGAAAGCCTAGAAGATTAGTCAGGGACATTTAAATAGCTAATTAGTTTCTCAACAGGAGTGAATTTTGGATTTGGCCTTCAGAAATACCAACTATTCTTTCAAAAATCTCTGGCACTGAGTGGTGCTGCACTTCCTCCTGCGAGAGCTGCGCACTTACTGCCTTTTCCTAGCTGGAGGCCAACACTCATTCTGGCCTCCGAGCTGTGATAAAAGAAGGAGGCCTGGGGAACTGCAGGCGTAATTACCAGAGAGATGGGTAAGGTGGTTATGGCGACAATAAATATTTAAGATATCTGGGAAGCTCTTAAAAACAGGATAGTGACAGCTCTTAAGAACAGGATAGTGACAACTCTTAACAGTTGCTGGTGAGCACTGTGCACGTTGGTGGCTGGGACTGGCATTTGACTAATCTGCAACCTATTTACCTGAATTATCCTCCAAATAGCTCCCCCTTTCACTTGAATTATGCTGGGTAGAACCTCTCCTCTGATGCCTGAATGTGCTTCACCGGCAGAGTACAAAAATATGGCCTGAGTGTGACCCAGACTTCTGAGCAATTCTCGCTCGGTTGTGGATGCTAAAGAGAAGAACCAAAACCAATGGCACATTCGCTATATCGACTGCGGAGGATGCTGCTTGTCGCAGTGCCTGTCTCAGCTGCGTTCAAACTTCTGATCCTCTTTGATCCTTTCTGACGCTGCTCCATAGAATTTAAATTCCATAGGAACTCAAATCAGCAATCGTTTCTTTTTATTCCCTTTCTTTTCCCCTCCTGCCCACTCACGTTTTTTGTGGTCCTGGGATCAGGGCTCCTGAGCTTGTAAAAGCTAATTTGGGTAGGAATCACTCAGAGTTAGGAAGGAAGAGGTGTTGACACAGTGGAATATAAGTAATTTACAAATTGATATATGCATTCTAAAAATACGCCTGTGAAATTTTTGTAATTCTAAAATGGGAATGGAACCAAAATGTTTAGTCAGACACGGTAATTATAGCTAACATTTATTGAAAGCGTATAACAGGCCAGCTACTGTTCTAATTGCTTTGCGTTTATTAGCTAATGTAGTTCTCACAATAGCCCAATGAGACAATTCCGATCACCATCCTACAAAGCAAGAAACCAGCACACAGAGGTGGGACCTCGCTCAATGTGGGTGATGGGGTTGGCATTGGGACCCAATCCTTCTCACTCCCCAGAGTGCCAGCCTACCAGCACAGTTCCAGAGAGATTCTAACTCTTGCCCCTTAACTTCTAAAGAGTTTTGCAAGAACTGTTCTTACGTAAAGAACAGTATTTGAATTTCTTGCCCCAGAAGTATTAATAATCAGAAAGTCATATTTTAGAATAAAGCATCCTTGGGTATTAATTACCTTGCTTGCTGCTGTAATAAAGTATCACAAACTGGGTGGTTTAAAACAACAGAAATGTACTTTTTCCTAGTTCCGGAGGCTGGAAATCTGAAGTCAAGATGTTGGCAGGGCCCTGGTCTCTCAGAAGGCTCTGGGGAGGATCCTTCCTTGCCTCGGCCTGGCTTCTGCTGGTTGCCAGCAGTCCTTGGCACTCTTCGGCTTGTGAATGCCTCTCTCCGATGTCCGCCTCCCTCATCGCATGATGTTCTCCCAGTGTGTGTGTCTGTGTTCAAATTTCTCTCTTCTCCCAAGGACACTAGTCATTGGATTCATGCCCACTCTAATCCCGGTATGACTTCAGCTTAACTTGATTACACCTGCAAGGACCATATTTCCAAATAAGGTCACATCCACAGGTATTGGAGATCAGGATTTCAACATACCATCTCGAAGGACACAATTCAACCCACAACAATACACATATCTTCTTAGCTCATGTATCCCCTATGTTCTAATTCTGAGAATAAAACAAGCAAAATGCTTTCCTCGTGCAATGTCTTTCTTTTTCCTCCAACACATGTGCATAATTCTTTTATTCCTTCCTTAAAACAGCATCTAATCTACCAGCAGATGTTTCCCCTATAATAACAGGCAGATAACACCACACTTGAGAGGCCTGGAATTGAGGTGGAGCAGTTCTCATGATAGATTTTTTATTTTATAGTAGACCTCTTTTTATTTTCTCTTCTAAACTCTTTTTCCACTACTTGTTCATAATAGTTAAAACAATAGCATAGAAATGATCATATAGTTGACATTTATGATTAATATTGTACAGCCAGGATTTCTCCATGTCCTTATAAAAGCTTTGCTTATTTTTTAACCTTGTAATATTTCAACAAATTGAAGATACGTAATTTAGCCATTCTTGTTTTTGGCATTTAAGTTGTTTCCATTTTTTCTTTTGCTTTAGTACTGCCATGAATATGTGTGCTTGTATCTTTTCTCTTCCTTTGAATTTTTTTCTAAGAGGGATTTCTAAAGGAATATATTTTTTTGTATCTTGAGAGCCTATTGTTTGGTATAGATTTTGCTGTCAGAAATTGTGCCAGAATCACCCCAACATTGTTATCGTCAAGCTGATCATTTAAAATTTTGTTTTAAATGGTCTCTTATTGTTTTCATTTTAACTTCATATTATCATGGTCAAACACTTTTCAAATGTATTTCTCCTAAACATTAAAATCATCTGGGAACTGAAAAAAAATAGAACAGCTTATCTTTCTTTCACAGTTGTTAAAAACACATGAGAAGGAAGTTAGATTGAATTAGTTGCATAATCCAATATTTAAAGTTTCCTGAGTTGATATGGCTGCAACATTTTTTTGTTCCTAATGCCAATATTTTCAAATGTCATACTTAAAATAGCTAAAATTTAAAAAATATAGGCTCGCTTTATTAGTATAAATCTAAGTCTATTAGAACAAAAGACCCAGTATACATAATTTCTCATTTGAATTAAATATCATTATTTAAATGTCTGCTGTGCTTGGTAGTGATGCTTTTCCTCTAGTTCACCATGGTAAACACATGTCCTAAATAATTACTGTAAACTTGTTGAATGGGAGATGATTCACCCCTTAATGAATTCATAAGTATCTATTTAAATTAGCATTAGCTTTAGTAAATAAAATTACCAGCTTAACACTCACTTTTCTAAAATGGCTGCTTGCTAAATTAATTTGCCAGTTTATTAAATTGCGTTATGACTTTAGACTATATAGTAATATGTATTGATTACAAATTTACTTTTACATCAGATTTCTGAAATGTGTATATTTAAGATTCTATGTATGATTCAAGGAGACATATTTCAAAAAATATATGTCCTCAATGATATGTGTTTTAAAGCACATCTCCTTTATATCAGTTACTTATTATAATGAAATCCGAGAGGGTTCAGTTGAGGGCAGGCAAAAAGGATTTTAGTTAAGCAATTTAAAGTTTTTTTAATTTTAAGTTTTTTTTTAAATTAATTATGTTTTTTCCAATTCTCCTATTTTACAGCAAGCTTGCAGTTGGCCCCAAACTCAGACAGAGTCTGTCTGGGTCCTCAACCCTACATCTCTTTAATGCCAGCGTTCCTTCTGGCCTCTACTCATAGTGTCTTAGGAGTCCTGGCCTTAGACAAATAGGACAGTGAGTTCAGTCTTCAGCCACCGACTTCAAGATTTAGTAGGCCTTCATTCTGGTCCTCTTCAGAACCATACTTCAGAGTTAAGCAATCAGGCTTCCTGCTTTAGGAGCTAAATATATATAACATATGCATTTTATATGTATGTATATAAATTTGACCCTTGAACTACAGGGGTTTGAACTATGCAATTTTATTCTGCCTCTGCCACCCCCGAGACAGCAAGAGCAGCTCCTCCGACTCTTCCTCCTCCTCCTCAGCCTACTCGACGTGAGGGCGATGAGGATGAAGACCTTTATGATGATCAACCTCTACTTAACGAATAGAAATATATTTTCTCTTCCTTATGATCTTCTCAATAACATTTTTTTTCTTTAGCTTACTTTATTGCAAGAATACAGTGTATAATATATATAAAGCATAGAAAATATGTGTTGATCGATCGTTATCAGTAAGGCTTCTGGTCAACAGTAGGCTATTAGTAGGTAAGTTTTCAGGGAGTCAGAAGTTACATAAGGAATTTTGACTGCTCAAGAGGTCAGCACCCCTAATCCCCATGTTGTTCCAGGGTCAGCTGTGCACACATGCACACACATATATACATATAAATTTTCATATTATATCTCATGAATTCCGGTCTTATTTTGGAATTCTAAAGTGGATGGAAAGCCAAAAATTTGTAACAGAAAAGAAAAAAATGCTATTAAAACCAACTTCAACTGCTTTAGCCCAAAAGGGAGCAGCATAACTTATTCTTAGACTGGGTATTCTTTTATTTAAATAAAATATGTTGCTAGAGAAATTTTGGTGCTATTTAATTCCTTTCCATCTCTCTAGGCCTTTGGGGAAATAGAGGGAAAGAGGCTGTGTTCCCTTCTGGATAGACCGGGGGACAGTGAAGAGAGAGCAGGCAGGAAAGTTATTCTACTTCTCGAGAAGTAATATTGTTGGTTTTAGTGTCCAGAGCACCTTCTTTGAATTCTTGGAATTACAAAGAGCTCCTGCCTTAGCTGAGAAGGCCTCTATTTGAGCCAACACTATTCTCAGCAGTCTTGTCTGATCCCAGAATGGCTCCCCTGAGAAATGAGAGGTTTTCAGTTCTTCTCACCACACCAGCCACTGACAGCAGGATCTGAAACATCACAGCTACCGATATTTGGGGTCCGCATTGATTATAGTCTGCCACAAAGGGTTGCAGAATCTTCCAGAGGCTGCGATCCTACCATCTGCCTGCTTATAGTTGGAGCCACACGGAGTCTGAGCACCACCAAGATCCCCAGTGTGGACAGACTGCTTCATGGACTCTCTTCTTTCCCTTCCCTGATATTTCTTCTTTATGCTTTGCCTGGTTTCAACTCCAGATTTTTTACCTACCTCCATATTTATCTTGAGAATAATAGGTGCTTACTCATGCTTCCATGAAAAATATTTTGCCTTTGCCCACAACTGGAGGGCATCTCTTACATTTCCAGTCTTAACTTTTCCCAAAAGGATTATCAGAATCTTAGTCCTAATTATTATTTAAAGTAGGGCTCAAACCAGACAAGCACAGCTCACCAAGCCACAGCCCTCTTGACTAAGCTGCTATAGGTTCAACTGGCTTCATTGCAACCCCACTGACCTGTCCTTTAGTGCCTTGAAAATAAAATACACTTAGTATATATTTCTGACAAAATGGGTGAATGTTTTATTCTGATGGGAAAACAAAGAGAAGAAGAGAAACAGCAGAGACATTCTAGTTGAGAAGGAATGTTATTAAACCTAAATGTATTCATTTGTCCTTTTACCTAACAGTCAATGAAAGATTGCCCAGTTAGAAGAGAAACGCAAGTCTGGAGGAGATGCCAAAGGAGCTTTGTACAAGGTTTCCAGATATCCTTGAGCTTGTGATCGTCCCCCCAGGAGCATCTTCCTTGAGGTTCAAAAACATCATTTACAGATGCAGGAGAAAACACAACAAGAAAAACAACAACATAGCAGGGTTACATTAAGCAGAAATGAAGTCCGTATAGAAATTCGTTAGTGAGGTCCCTAACTTTTCTGCAGGTTGTGTTTTTATAAGCAATACTCTAAATGATCTGTTAGGCAGAGAGGGGAGAGAACTGGGATTTTGAAACAAAGCAAGCAGAGGAAAGAACCAAGGTTTGGGTTTTGGTACATTCTCTATAAATTGTATTATCTTAAATAATCACCAGCTCCTTCAAGTTTCAGTTGCCTCATCTGGATATTGGAAATAATAATTTTGCTACTGGCTTCCAGAAATTCTTTTGAGGATAAAGATGAAGAAAATACTCACTAGTTATTAATAATTATACTCCTTTAACAGAGTTGTTTTTGGCTGAAAACCCAGTGAGGAGCGGTCACTCCCCAAACCCGGGTAGTAGCTGGGATTCTCTAAGGGAAGAGGAGCTGCAGGAGGAGAATGTTAGGCCCTGAGCAGAAAACAGGATAGAAAAAACATAATTGGTCGCATGTCTATGAAAATCCTTGTAAAGATTCTTGCTCTGCTTGAATAGAACAATAAAGGCAAGACACGAAGACAGACAAGCTAAATGCCATTTTACACGTACAGTGGATGGATGACTCTGTGTCCTAACCTTTCTGAACTTCGGTTTCCTCACAAGTAAAATGAAAAAAATACTCATTGTAAGTCCATTTCCTTTTTACCATCTCTTGTCTGTTGGACACTTTTCAGGATTTTTCGAGGAGAGCACAGTAACTTTATTTTGCACTTATGCGAAGATGTGCATATGAAGATGTATTACCTGCCCGGTCCTCGCAAGAGACTCCAGGCCTTTGTGACGATAGCACTCTTGGGGCACCTTCCCAGTCCTGCCCCTTGGGCTGCACAGCCCCCTCATTCTCCCAGGTTGCAGGTACCTGAATTCTTGAGCTGGGAAAAAGCTCTTGTTCTATACTCATTCTAAGTCTCTCTCGTTGCTAACACTGGAGTGTAGTCCTGAGCACGAATTTGCTTTTCCTCATCCTTGTGTATCTTTCCCAAGATTTTATAGCAAGTTTCCTTTTGTTTTCTGCCACCTCCACCCTCCTGCTTCCACCTCAGCCACGATGCAACCAAAAGCTGAAACTTTTTCAGCCGGAGCAGATGTGTTGATGACACGGCCAAGCCACGTTGAAACAAACCGGTACAGATGAGAACTTTGTGGAAGAGACGCTCACATTTGTAGATGGTTTGCTATATGCGGCTTACCTGGGCTAAGAGATTGTGTATTCTCATGGGGTGAGGGAGGCCCCAGGTCCAGTGGCCTCGTGGGCAAGTGGCAAACCTGGGGCTGGGGAAGAGGTCCTCGCCTCCGAGGAGCGGCGCCTGGGTAAAACTCAACACAGGAAGGAAAGACAAACGGTGTCTCTCCTCACCATTGCCTGCCCCCCACCCTTTCCTCTTCCTCCCCTCACTTCTTAACCTACGTGTGAGAAAAAATCCGATCTACTTTCCCAAAGCAATTAGCTCACCCCTCGATTAACTTCATATCATCTTTCAGGTCATTTTTCCCCTTGACAATTTGACATTGACTTGGTAAAATTGGTGACAAAGATTACTTCACATTTTTGGCTCAAATGTAGTAGTCAATGTTCAGTATTGAGACGGTTTTTACCCAAATTCTGAAGGGGAAACATTCACCTCAGGTGTGAATGCTTCCTCAGCTTTGTGGCTGTTTCTAGATACCTCACCTGTTCCCAGAGTTCACACCTGAAGGACAAATGAGGAAACTTGGGCTTTTTCATTTCAGTTTTACTAACTTTTGGGCATTAATCAGATTATGATATCTCTAAATTAATAGCAGACACTACACACACACAGACACATACACACACACACACTCTCATACTTACCTATATGAATAATTACAATGAATGTATTGCTTCTCAAAGTAACCAAATTTTAACTAAAATTTCTAACAAATACAATTGAATTGGGGTTGATTACTCACATCACAAAATTCTTTTTTTTTCCCACTTTACGGAAGAACCAAATCAAGGATCTTGCAAACTTCTATCATGTATTAGAAGTAAGTCACGTATAATACCATGATCTAATATTAACTAGCAATGGAGCTTATGTAAGAACTGGAAAAAAGTTAGAATTGAAGCGATTTCATGTGAATGTGAGGGGGTTGGAAATATTTTTAAACGAGTGTTTCTCATTGTTGCATGGATAGTGAGAACAACTGCCAAAATGTGGGCAAAACTAGAGAATTATGCAATGAGAGGAAAGAAATCAAAACATGTAACATAATTTAGACTCTATTGTTATCAGGTTTTTTTTTAAATTAATAATAAAATCGAGCAGGTGGAATGAGTCAGTTGATGACTCAGGAAAGCCCATAGGAAACTTAAAACTGTTAAGCAAAACACTTCTTCCTCACCATGAATTTCAGTTTTTTAAAATGGTCTTTCAACAAAAAACTTAACCCGTGAGAAGACCTCCATGCATTGGGGTTAGCGGGGAGTCCGTTCCCCCCACAACCCGCATGTGACTTCAGGCCTGTGTGAAAATGACAGGTCGTCAGAGCAGGTGGTTCGCATAACTTTTTTTCCAAATTTAGGAAAACAAACAAATCAAATGTCACAAGGCTGCGTAGTGCAGACATGCCCAGTAGAAGGTGTGGGGGAGGGGGCTGGGGATATAATCCAGGAAATGGTCTCTTTTTTGTGTTTTAAAATACAAAGGAGAGTACTCTTAGGGCAGGCCTTGCCTCTCAGCAGGGCCCTTGAGGGCGTCTCTAACTGTCTCCCTGCTACGCTGTCCCTGGTGTTTCCGTGACGCTGTGACAGGAGCTGTTTTTTCTGATGAGACCACTTGGTGGCTGTCCCCATGACCACCCCATGTCCTGCCACAGTGAGCTACTTTCAGGCTCTCTCAAGCCTCTGTGCCCTGGTACATGTGTCCCTCTGTCACGGACGTCTCTTTTTTGTTTTTCACTTACCTCTGCTTTCAAGTGCTGCCCGCCGGGAAACCTTCCCTAATCTCACACCTTATATGTGGTCCGCTGCACCTTCCTCTGCTCTCAGATGTTTCCCGCCTGGCCCGCTTAGCACTCCTCCTTGTTCTGTCGTGATTCCCACGGCTGCCCCACCTCTAGACTGTGCGCTCCCATCAGCTACAAACGGGACCCTTCATGTTGGGGGACCTTCATACTCCGTCCCCAGCAATAGTCCTAACTAGCTTCCACAGGAGAACATGCCAGCAGCGCGAACAGCTATTTTGCTGGAAGATGAAAGACCTTAGCATTCCTGACTGAGTCTCTCCTTCCATTTGTCGGATCTCTGGCAACGTCTCCTGCGTGGGGAGGTCACCCCATTGCCAGCCCGCCCGTCCGTACTGTCATGGAGACAGTGCCGTTGTGTAAGGTGCTGGGTCCCAGGGCTCCAGACCTTCAAGGCCCTCAGATGTCTGCATTGTCTTCAGCTGCAGGTGCCAGAAGGCCTCCGTGTTCTGTGTAACAATGGGGACAATGCTTTTTTCTTCTCAGGGTTCACCCTGGGTCCGTAGGGCCAGGCCGAGAAGCAGATATCTGGTTATTTTTGTTCGTCTGCAAATCGACTCCTGTGCAGAGACTCGAGAGGGACCACCAGCTGGTTAGCAAATTCCACCAAGGCCGATCTTCATCTCGGCTGAGACCCTCTAGTATCAATACTTTATATTTCCTCATTTAGCCCATCATTGACATTTAGCAGGTGCTTTCCTAAGTGTTTCCGGAACTCCCTGAAGAAGACCTTTATATTCCTGAAAATCTCCCTTTTGTCACTGACCAGTTTGGTCAGTATCACTTGGCACCTAATATGCTCTGTGGTCACGCTCTGCCGCCTCGTATCCACGTTCCCAGGCCGAGTCATGCTTTGGGTGCACTGCGCTGAAAGCTTGGAGAGGGCCCGCAGGGTGTACTACAAAGCAGGAAACAAAAATCCGAAAACTTGACACTGGAAATGTCTGCCTCATAAGGACCTCTCAGACCTTTAATGAACTCTCCTGGGCTCCCATAGAATAAAATATTTTATTCTAAATGAAACCATGTGCATCGTGGTGCCTTTTTTTACATTATTAAAATTTAGCTCTTTGCTGACATCTCAGCTCTCTATTCAGGGAAGGATGTTTATTTTGGTATAACTGAAGGGAATTCCTAAAATATTCCCACCAGGAACATAGGGATATTATTTCCAAATTCCAATCTCCTTTTAAGAAGATATACTTGCAGGCATCAAATTTTCCATATCTTCTGGGAGACTCGTACTCGTACATTTGACTGGTGGTGCACCCCGTACCCGATGGCAAGGCTCGTCAGTGTGGGATGGGCGCCGTATTTGAGAAAAGCTGATATGAAAAGGAGTTAGAGACTTCATATGTATGTTACCACCACACACACTTTGAAGGCAGGGTGGAAAGATTTAGAACAATATAATAGTGGATAATATTAGTAATGATCTTATTTTTATTCATGACTGAACTTTTAAATGAAAATTTGTCAATACCGTTCCACTCTCTCTTTTCTGAAAAACTTAGTGCCAGTTGTGTTTCAGAGTTCAGCATTTTTCTGATTTTATAACTTATGTAACATTTCCAGGAGAATGAGGCAGCATTACATAATAAACCACTAATTGTGATATTTCACAATTGCCAATCAGGATCTGTGGCCAATGGCATGAAAGCAGATGTAGCCACGGCAAGTTTTGGAAACCTTTCTTAAGAGACAGCTGGCAGGCACCTCTGCTTCTTCCTCTCTGTCACTGTCGGTTTTGTTGCCGGGAAGATGGATGCAGCCACCTTGGATTCTGAGGCGGAGGCGTGAGGCTCTCGAGCTGCCAGGATGGAGGGGGCCTGCATAGCTTACCTCTGGGCTTCATTGGCAGGAAAGAGATAATTACTTTCTATCTCGTTTAAGCTGCTTTCATTTATCTATTATTTTCCTGACATATACAGTCAAACCAAACCCTAAATTATTCAGTTATAATGGAGAATTAAAGTCCTAGATTTGGTAGGATTTTTAATTACTGTGCTGATATAGTCAATCTATATCTCAATTTGTGTATGGAGAAAGTCATATATAAATGCATTATATTTTAGTATGTTCTGTGCAGCTAATTGGATTTTATGCATGAAAATACAAAAGTACCACAAGAGAATGCAGAATAACATAGGGTGTTTATGGACTGGGGTGGGTCCTCCTTACTTTCCGTATTTATCTTTGGAATTAAAGTTGTTTTTTTTTAATATTTACACAAAATTAACTCATCATAGGGAAGAAAATCTCCCGCTCATCCTAGTGGTAGGTTTAACAAGTACTGTAGTTTGTTTTGCCTCAATATTTCTAATTGACGCAGCATTAGTGATTTAGGAGTGACCAAAATGTGCCTTCAGCTTAGAGAAGACAAAGAGAAGTGGTCACCTGATGCTATGGTCTGAACGTCTGTGTTCTCTCAAAGTTCAGCTGTTGAACCATAATCTTCAATGTGATGGTATTAGAAGGTGGGGCCCTTGGGAGGTGATTAGGCCATGAGGCCAGAGCCCTCATGAGTGGGATTAGTGTCTTTACACAAGAGGCTGCGGAGAGGTCCTTTTTCCTTCTACCATGTGAGGTTACAGCGAGAAGGCGCCATCTGTGGGCCAAAAAGTGGGTGGCTACCAGACACTGGATCTGCCAGCGCCATGATCTTGGACTTGTCAACCTCCAAAACTATGAGAAATGAATTTCCATTGTTTATAAGCTACTCAGTCTGTGGTGTTTTGTTATAGCAGCTAGAACAGACTAAGACACTTGACAATATTTACTAAAGAAAATATAAAAAGCAATCTTAAAAAAAATAGAAGCTTCTTCTCATTCATTTAGGGCTTGAGTCTTCCTGTACACAGCCTGTACTCTGATGGCAAATCGGAACTTTTATATGTGTCTAAACTCTGGCTGCCTGTGGAGCAAGGATTGATCCCTCAGAACAATTCATACCATACTGACTTGTGGGAATCTCTTTGAATTTTTTGAAAGTTCAAGGGTTGGAACAGCAGGACTCCGAATAGCTCTGGATTAGGAGATGCCTGTGTTGGTAGTTGGTCATTCATATTGATGGATTTTATGGCCTTTATATTATTAACAAAACATTTCTTTTTCTGCAAAGGCCCAACTTATCTTTCAATCTTATTTTATAATTCATGTATATGCTCTTTTTGTAAGTTCTCTTGACTAAGGACTCAGATGGTTAGTTTGTGGCTCTCATGCGATATAGACTGTCTATGTATAATTAAATATTTCCCATGGAATTGTGCTCCCAAGTTGGCTCATCCCTTGTGCGTGTATTTGCCCATTTTCACCATGGCCTGGACAAATGAGTACCAAGGCCTTGGTGCACAGCTTTTCAAACTGTGCTCTCAAATCCTGTAGGATCCCACAGAGGAGAGTGAGATGGTTCCTGATCATTCTATCTGCTCCCTCTACTCACGGCAGATCACATTTTATCTTTTTTATCTATCAGAGTACCATGTATAGTCTGTTTAGACAAAAGGACTCTGCTGCTATAAGATAAAATCAATAAATCAAAAAGTACTGATATAGGGTAAACCCATGACTACAATTGGAAAAAGGGCCCCCGGTGTAGGTTCTGCTGAGTGTGGATAACATTATCAGTATTGTAGAGCATTTGATGTATCACAGATTAATGTCTTTATATGTCATGGGTCAAAGTAAAGAAAATAGGTAATTGCTTCTTTTCTAAGCAGCAAAGCCATTTTCCACCACTTTGTTTGTGAGTTTGGAGCACTGGGAAGGAGGGAGGTGGTGGTTTAGGACAAAAAGATTTATGAAGCGCTGATCTTCTGAATTGCTACAGTGATCTAAAGAAGACTCACTGTGCATCCCAAAATGTTTTAACGTGCAGATAAAACAGACACTGAGGGTGACTGAACTCATTAAACTCTACCTTAAATTAGCTAAGTATAAATATAAAATTATTCTCCTCTTTCCAAAGGACACCAGATGGCTGAAGGACACCAGTATGGATGTTTGAACAAATCCGTAGATCTCAGTTTTAGCAAGGCCTTTGGAGATGTCCCTCAGCACAGGCCCCTTCGTCAACACTGTTTGCCCACCACTTTCTCCTTCCTCGTGCAAATTATTCCCCACCCACAGGCTCCTCTGTCAGCCTCCGTAGTCCATTCCAGCCCTCAGCTGGGCCCTTGCGTGTCTGTCTACGAGATGGGGCCCACTAGGGAGGCCATCTCTGCCTCTCACGTTTCGGTACAGCCAAGCACCAGGGGAGCCCGACTGTCCTGGTTTCCTGGGACTGAGGTGGTCACTAGAATGTCATTAGAATGTCAGGCTTTCAGGGCCAAAACCAAGAATGCCCCAAGCAAACTGGGATGAGTTGATTATCCTGCCAGCATCCTCACCTCTCTCCTCTCACCTTCTGCCCAGGTCAGTCCCCTTAAGACTCTTTCTTTGGCTCAAGAAAGCTCAGCAAAGGCCGGCTTAAGAGGTGCCTGTAGTAAGCCCCCTGAATTCTTGAACCCACCACTGAACTATACAGATACTCAAGCTCATGCTTGGTTTTACTTCGGCAATGTCTCATTGCTAACAGTTCCCAATTCTGTCTCTTGCCTCTGTTGAAATCTGCTAGATCTGAAACCTAGACTGTATTTTCTGTCCCTGCTTTCTCATTCTGGTCAGTATTTTTGTGGCTGCAACTACGGGTAATGGCCCTTGGCTGGGCAAATTCTGATTCCTCCCTCGCGAAGTGCTGCCTCTTAAGGCTTAGACGAGTGGGGCATCCATTAATGACCAGTGAAAAGTGAATATTAGGAATAAAATAATCATAATAATAACCTTTAAATTCAAATTCAAACTAATTCTCTGCCCATAGCAAGAACTAAGGCCTGGAACACTACCTAGCTCATTAAGGAGGGACAAGATGTTCAAGGAAGTTTGAGCGTTCTACTCCTGGTAAGCTGCTATGGTTAACCTCTGTAACCTGAAGGTTACCTTTGGGCAGGGTAGGTAAACGGTGGCAATTTTTCAAAGACAGTTTCTCTGAGCTGTGGGTAATTAGTTAAGCCTCAGTTTTGGCTTAAGAGCCGACTGCGAATAGCGGAACCTTCCAGGTGTTTGATGACAAAGTTCTTACCTAGGAAGAGAGTAGAGAAGACACCGATGAGGAATAGCACACCCTCACGGTCTCTCAGGACTGATTTCTGCTGCAGGTCACCCACTCTCTTGTTCATCATTCACTCATTAATTCATTCAACAAATATTTTTGAGCCAATGCCAGGTATTGTTCCGGGAACTGGGGTTACAGCAGTTGGCAAAATAGACAAATATCCCAGTCACAGAGCTTGCATGTGAGTGAACAGAGAAAGGTGATTAAAAAAAATACAAAATTTAAAAGTGTTTATATAAAAACATATAAAAAAGAGAAAAGGAAAAGCAGAAAAGAGAAAAGGGGAATGTTGGGGGAACGGCTGCAGTTTTGAAAGGGTGGTGAAGGGACATTCTCAATGAGAGGGTGACATTTAAGCAAAGACTCAAAGGAGGCGATGGAAGCAGCCGCGAGGACACGGCTGCGGGAGGGAGGCGGACCGCGCAGGCTCCGGGGCGGAGCGGCCTGGGGTCCCGGAGGAGCGGCGAGGAGCCCGTGTGGCGGACAGAGAGGAAGGGTGAGGGGAGAGAGCAGGAGCCCCGCTTTCCTCACTGCCCGGCTGCAGACGGACCCAGCAAACCCCTGGCCCTTCCGCTTTGAGGAGTGCCGCTGACACCCTTTCCCCACTCTTTCCTCCCTTGTCCCACTGTGGGCCGCCGAGCACTGACCTGGCACTGGGTGACCTGGGTTGGAATCCCAGTGGGGACCCATGTAGGCCACATGACCTTTTCTGGCCTTGGTTTCCTCACCGTAAGATGGGGGATTGGGCTGGCCAATTTCCAGCTCTTCTCAACACCAAAGTGCAAGGGTTCTTGTAAAAACACACCTTACTGTGATGGGATTTTCCTTCATATGCTGATGTAATTCTTATTATTATTATGTAATGCCTGTCTTTACTCCTGGTAAATTTTTTTGTTTCAATTCTGCTTAATCTGATACTAATATATGTGCTATGCCATCAACATACATGTGAAAGACACAAGCAGGAAATTGAACTACGATAAAATGTTTTAAATCTTAATATTATTATTATTTTATTATTGGCAAATTGACAGGGAGAGATTGGTGGTCAAGAAGAGGATGCGAAGTTCAGGGACATTCCGGACTGTCATTTGCCTGTACAACCGTTAGGTACCTTCACATTGGTTATTAAATAGTTCATGTTTTTAACCTCAAAATATGTGAGAAAAGGTAAAGGACATAACGTTAGTGACGCTGACAGGTGAGGAAACTGAGGGTGAGTGGATTTTAGAACATCACCAAACTGTTAAGGGTGAATTTTTCTCCACGTTGCAGTGAGAAGACAGCCCTGCCGTGACCGTTTACAGACATGGCTGCTGCAGTGACACGTGGTGACAGAGTCCTCTTCTCTCGGCCGTGCTTGGTTCTCAGGGGCGTTGTCCTTTACTGCAATGCACGCCCACCAACCACGCAGATTTCCCTCCATTCATTCCGCCCTTGAGCACTGCTGGAGCTCCTGAGGTTGCTACAGTTCAGTGGGAAAACAAGCAGACAGTTAGGATGACCTGTCAGAAATGCCTAGAAAATGGTCCTCAGCAGTACTTTTGAAACTCAGGGTACAAGCAGAATGCGAGTTGTGCCCAAGGAAGCAAGCGGGGGGAACACTTGGTTTGGGAGCTGAGAAGGCTCCGCGGAGAAGACAGCACCGCAGCTGGCTTGGGGGAATGGGCAGGAGTGTGCCAGGCATAGAAAGAGCAAGTGGCATGCAGCCAGGCTCGCTGCAGACAAAACCGTGCTCATGGGAAAGCACGAGGCACGTTTGGAATCGCAGTCATCTGTCATGGGTAGAGCCAGAGAGTTGAGAAGAGAAGGGAGACGAGGCTTGAGAAAGTAACTAGAGAGAAGCAGCACATCTTAAGTTTCATATACTCAAGATGTTAATATCTAGGAGAAGACTCAAAGTGAAAATGTTACCTTCAGGTGAGAAATCGGGTCCTTTTGATGCCTTTTCCCTTTTTCTTGGGTTTCAAGTGAACCTGCCGCATCTCTTAATTCCCTGGTCCTTCCTTTGCTCCCACACCCTCTCCTACCTCTGTTTTGTGCACTCCAGGTTGGTGCATGCTTTACCTACCCCTTTCTTCCTCCCTGCTTTTCTTATGAAAGTTCTGGTCCTTCTGATGAGATCTGGCTCCTTGGATATGGCACAGATACCCACTTAATTGTATTTCGGTTCCCTTGCCTGCAAAGATCTCAGATGGAGCTTTAAACCTCATGGAAGACCTTCCTCAAGGGGGACTTGAAGTGCTCTGGGAGAAATACGCAAGCGAGACCCTTTCCAAGGGGCAGGACAAGGAGAGCCAACACGCCACCCTTCCTGGGGCTGGGAAAGTGGTCCGGCAGCAGGTTTCTGAAAAGAAGACTGTTAATTTCTGAACCTAGAAAATATACTTGACTCCTGGACCCAGAAAATGCTCTTCCAAGTTGCAAAAAAACAATCATTCTTTTTAAATGGGGTAACATTTCTGGAATATATCGTTCCCAAAATAAGATTCTCCAATTTGGAAAAATCTAGCTGAAATAAATGAAAATAACAGATGGAAGAGAAATAACAGAAGTTATCCAAAGAACAGCAAGAGATATGAAATGGGGAATCATCTGTCTAGAAAATGGTACTCAGTTGTACTTTTGAAATTAAAGGTACATTGGCTTCTGAAGAGACTGCAATTTTTCTCTTGACAGTTCCCCTTTACACGTTATGTCCTTTCTGGGCCAAGGTTAGTGCCGAAGAGGTATAGTTTTCTTTTCTATTCCTGCTTCTCCCATTTGTGCAGGTTCCATCTGTTCAAAGGTGTTAAGATCAACTGTTCTGGTCTCCTGGATAAAGGTTTGGGCTCTTGGCAGAGTGCTGGATAAATACGGAGTCATGCTATTAGCATAGGGATGTTTAATAGCGGATTGTTTATGTTCTTTCGGGCTCGTCTGAGTGCAACCCCGGGCAATGCGGGCCCCTCGGCAGCCTGCAGAGCGCACCTGACAGCAGGGCTGAGCCTCCTGCTCCCACCTGCAGCCACCAGAGCCCTCTGCAGGAACCTCCTGGCCTCCCCCGAGGGCGCCCTCCACAGCCCTCGTTTTGAAGAGCACAGCTTTGCTATTTCATTGACAATGCAGACTATTTGGGTTACAGAATTCATTATTCTGTTTCTGTATGTGTATGTTTGTTAACTGGGAGACCTTGGTGCATCGCTGGCTTTCTGTGCTTCCTTCATCCTTCCTGACCTCTCTTCCAATGACTCAGTGGAACAGCCCGTGAATGCCCTTGAGGGGTCCACCCGCTGGGTAGCAGTAGCTTAGGGCTTTTGTTCCTGCCCGGCTGCTCACCTCTTCCTCAGGTTGCTGAGAGGCTTTTTTGCAGAGAAAGAGATGGAGGCTTTGGCCAGACAATGTTATTACAGTCTTCTCTTTGGGTTTCTTTCCATGTCCAGTCCCCACCCTGTGTGTCTGGTCTAGTGACCTGAGCTGCCGGTGTTTTGTTCCTCTCTGTGCTGACGTTCTGTCCACCCTCCTCTTCCTCCAGCTCTCCGTCTCCCTCCAGAGTTAAAGGCACAACGTAGGCAGAAGGCATTCCTGGCCCTGCATCACAGTATCTCAAATGTCTAAGCAGCAGGATGAGAGGAAAGAGAGAGAGAAAGAGGAGAAAAGAGGGGAGAATGGGCCACCTCACCGGCCAGCACCCCCGCAAGGCCTTGGCCCTCTGCAACTCCTAGACAGAGCCAGTCCTGGGGGAGACACATGCGCACGTTGGCGCCACTGCATGCTTGGTAAAGAGGCTGAGAAGAGGAGCTGAGAGTAACCAGGGTGAGGCTGATCTAGCCGTTGACTCACGTCCCATTTCATTGCAGTTTTAAATATGAGTGTTGAATAACTTCAGAGACAAGTTAAAATGGGGCACTGTGGAAGCTCCCTAAGAGTGTCCATGTCAGCAACTCCTAAGTGAGAGCTGTGGAGAGCCCGAAAAATCAGATATTGCAGGCCTTCCAGTTTTTTCCCAAGCCCTCCTCTCACATTTTTATAAAATTTTTAGGCAAGAAGTCGTTAAAGGGACATTCTAGCTCCCCAGCATCAAAGGGGGAGGCCAAGGTCTGCATTTACCAGTTAACGGTGGGTGTAGGGAGAGACACGGTTTCTGAGCTCTCTGCAGGCCCCGCCTCTGTGTGCCGCGCTCCTGACTGTCATATGGAAGCAGGCGGCGGCTGTGGGCTGAGAAGGGCAAGGAGGAGACGCTGATAATAAAACCAGCTGGGAAGTGCAGTGGAGAAGAACTAGAGGTGCAGTTGACTTCCCACTGGAAACTCCCAAACAGGGAAGCTGTCGGAACAAGAATTTGGCTTCAAGTTTAAACGTTCGGTACATCTGGTTGCCATCAAATCCTCCCAGATCATTGCTTTGTTTTTTTTTTCCCCCTCCAGCTGCTAGGAAAGAGAGTGTTCTTTCCTTGTAGTCTGCATCTCTGGAATGCAACATCATTCCCTTGCTTTCCGTGGCAACGTAAACCCAATAAAGACAAGCGGGCAGGGAAACGCATCTTTTTCTGAAATGAGATGGGAGCTATTTTAGAAGAAAAGAAAATCTGTATCACTCTGTATGAGGAAAATCCTATTTTGCTTGTCTGTACCATTTCTTGTTTGTTTTCTGCATCATTTTTTGTCTTATTTACCTGGGACGTGAATGACACCATGACACAGTTACTTCCCTCGAATTGTAGCTGCCCAGTTTTCTTCCTGGGTAGGTCTGTCCAGTGGTGGCCATGTTCCTTTCAAGTTGGTTCGTGGCACCTGGGTCCTCACAGCTAGACTTTCTCAAGAGAGACACATTCCCTGTGCCCCTTGTTCCCAGTCCCTTCCTCCTTAATCCTCATGCCCCTGCTTCTGCCATCAGGACTCTATTGGAACTGCTCCTGCAATGGTCGCTGCTGGTCTCTTGAGTTGCAAACTGCTCAGAGCTTGCCCTCTGGAACTCTCTGCAACACTGTCACTTCTCCTTAAAACTGTCTCTTCCCTTGTCTTCTGAGACCTTGCACAGAATTGATTGTATTTCACCTTTTCTTCAAGGCATCTCTCTTCTCTACCTCCTGCCCTAAGAAGTCAGGAATCTCCCATGGTTCTTTCTTCCTCCTTTTTTAATCATCCCCTTGGGTGATTCCATACATCCTTGATCTCATCACCTGCCTACCCATTTCCAGAGCTGGCTTTTCTCCTGTGCTTTTGAGCCCGTCTATTCTACCTGCCTGATGGGATTCTCCAACAGACTGTCTAACAAGCAACTCGAACTCAATATTTCTGGTTGAACTTGCCTTCTTTTCTCCCCAACCTACCACCTTGCTGTGCTCCCTATTTTCAAGGCACTTAGGACCATCATTGCTTTACCTTAAATTCATCTTTCCATTCCATTTCCATTTTCATTATCCTAGTTGCACACTTGCCAACTCTCTTCCAGATTGTTGTAGTAATCAGGTGACATTCTTTCCTCTATGCCGTTCTCTGCTAAAGCATCATCATGGTTCACACTACAGATGGGTCTCCCAAAATCATAGCTCTGATGACGCCACTCTCCCTACTCAACAACATTCTACTGTGGTTTTTCATGAACTCCAAAGTTAAATTTTTTGCCATGTCTTTCAATACATTCAATGATCTGGTCCTAGTCTGCTTTTTCAGTTTTATCTCTTACCACTCAACTACAAACTGAACCTCGTAAAACTTCCTTTCAATCCTTTATATTTTTTCTGCTTAATTCTACCCATTTTATTCCCTTTGCATTTTCCCCAATTATTGTCTTCCCTAAATCCCACCTCTTCTTTAAGGATTTCATCTTTTTAGTGACTATCCAATTCTCTCCTTCAGTGTAGAACACCCATTGTGGTTTATACTGACCACTATTTTGGCATTCTGGCTCTTTAACTCATTTTAAAATAATGGCATGTAAGTTGTCTCTCCTACTAAGCTCCTAAGAAATAGGGAAATTTGTCTTATGCATTTTAAAAATCTCCTCCAGCATGGAACAAGCAGTCTACCTTGCATAGTAGGTGTTCTGTTTGTTAGAGAAATGGAATTCATATGGACTTATCTAACCATCCTTAATTAACAATCAAAACTACCTTCATCTCTCTCTCTCACTCCTCCTCCTCCCCCTGCCCCATTTATATATAAAACACAGACTGCTACCATATGGTGTCTTTCTAATCACATTCTTGCAGGAGAGGAAGAGGCATATTATTACAGACTACTGATCCTTTAGCTGTATAAAATGACAATTCTAACTTAGGAGCAGATAGTTGATTTAAAGTTTTATAGTTTTCATGTTCTTCTGTTGGACTTTTAAACCTCCTTTACAAGTAAATTGAAAGATGAACACATACCATAAAGATTGCATTAATGTAACTTTACAAGGGTTTTAATACAAAGACACCCTTTAACAAACTGGAAAACCAAAAGCCATGGTGGACAAGTAGGCATAATTCTTGAAGGGACATTATTTTCTCCTTACTACAGTATAATCAATGTCATTATGACAGAGAAAAAATAATTGTCATTTAGGTGATGAATAAAGAATAAAATAGAAGCCAAGAGACAAATTGTTCTAAATAATGAGCATATGACAGACTTCTGGTGCTGGCCCAGGTAGAGTAAGCCCACTGTTTCTTATCATTTCATTGGTTAAAGCTCAAACTTCTAGAAGGAATAAAAGAGACAACTACTTGAAGACTCAGAAAAGTAACCAATAAGAGGTAAACACAGGAAGGAGATCAAAACTGGAAAAAAAGTCATGTCTTAGCCAGTTTGGGTTGCTATAATAGAATATCATAGATGGGGTAGCTAAAACAACAAACATTTATTTCTCACAGTTCTGGAGGCTGGGAAGTCCAAGATCAAGGTACCAGCAAATCCGTATATGGTGAAGGTGCACTTCCTGGTTTACAGATGGTCACCTTTGTTATAGCCTCAGCCTACTCTGAGAGAGAGAGAGAAGCCCTCATGTCTCTTCTTACAAGGCTGTAATCCCATTCTAGAGGGCTCGACCCTCATGACCTAATTATCTCTCAAAGACCCCACCTCGTAATACCGTCACATTGGGGGGCAGGATTTCAACATATAAACTTTGGGGGAGTACAAACACTCACACTATAACAAGCCAGTATTGGTAAATTTTCTGTTTTTCCCCCTGCTGTGTGTCCCAGCTTTGATTCACAGAAAGCCAACAATCTGAGAGGTCAAACTGTACCACAGGTGTGGAGAGAGCAAAACCCAAAATAAAGCCATCATCCTAATCAGAAGATGAGTAAAATAGGTCATAGAAAGTCAGAGAATGTGGGATGAAATTCCTGTCATTTTGTTGATGCTCTTTTCCTTTCTTGGCCATGCTTGAGTTCAGCTCCAGTCATGGTGCTGTACTGCCTAGATGTGGTGGTGGCAGAGTATGTAAATCCCAAGAGATAAACTCATCTCCATGGCCAGAGGACCTGAAAAAAGAGGCCCCAGAATCCTGAATTGTGTGTTGGCAGAAATCCTTTATTTGTTCTCTCTCTTATACTCTTACCCCTTCATCCCAAGTTTGGCCCCCACTGCAGAGAACAGTGCAACATCATAGGGCCTAAAATCCAGAGAATAATTCATCTTTTTAGCCAGAAGAACTAGTAAAAGAGGTCTCTGGGAGCCAAAGAGTAGGGGAATCTTTGAGAGAAGATAGCTAGAGAAGAGTATACTCTAATGACGGGGCATGAACCAATATAAGGCCTGGGAGCACACCTGACATGTGTGCAGAACATACCCAAAAAAGAATAGCAAAGGCTTTATAAACTGGATAAATAGACTGCTGAAAGAAACCAACCAAAAATAAACATTATCCAGAGAATTTTTAACAGAACACAGAGTCTCAATATTCTTATATTCAATATGTCCATGATACAGTACAAAATAATTCAACATACAAAGAGCTAGGAAAATTAGACCAATTATTAAGGGAAAAGATAATCAATGAACCCAAACCTGAGAAGACACAGATGCAGGAATGATCAAATAAATATTTTGAGGTAGCCTTCATGACCATGCATCATGAGGTGAAAGCAAACACTCTTGAAATGAGTAGGAGGATAGAAGCTCTCAGCAGAAAAAGAGAAGCAATTAAAAAGTAACTAAATGGAACTTTTGAATAAAAATATATAGTACCTGAAATAAAAAATTATTACGTGGCCTCAATAGTATGATGGCTATGTCAGAAAAAAAAATTGGAAAACATAATGTGGGAATAAAATTATCTAATCTGAAGCATAGACAGAAAAAATGGAAAGAAACTGAACAGAGGTTCGTGGATATGTGGGAAAATATCAAAACCTCTAACATTTATGTTATTGAGGTACCAGGAGGAAAGGGAAAGAAGCTTAATACATGCCAATGAAATGCAGGCCCAGACAAATCATAATGAAACTGCTGAATACCAAAGATTAAAAAATTAATACTTAAAGTAGCCAAAGGAAAAAAAAATATTACATATAGGGAAATATTTGATGGACTCTATATTTGTCCTCAGAAACTATGGAAGCCAGAAGACAGTGGAATGCCATCTTAAAAATGAAAACAAAAACTTTCAACCCAGAATTTTATAATCAGGAACGAACTCCTTCAGAAAAGAAGGTGAAACAAAAACGCTGTAAGCAGCTATAGAAATTTCTTCAGAGTTAAAAGTAGTTAAAAGTAATAATGTAAGAGGAAAAATTAAAACATCAGAGGAGAGAGAAAGCAATAGAATTGATAAATATGTGGGTAAATATAATAGACTTTTATTTTCATTTTGAGTTTTAAAAAATAACTGAATATTGAGAACAAAAACTATGATATTTATGATATGGTTTTAAATGTATGTAATCATAATACACATTGTAAGTATAACATAAAGGAAAGAGAAAAAAGGGACTTATATGGCTACACATGGTAAAATATTAACTTCAAGTGTACTGTGAAAGAGCAACAATTGAAGAAACAGTACAAAAAGTAGAGACCAAAATCCAATAGAGAAATTAAAAGGATATGTTAAAAATATTCAAGTAATCCAAAAGAAGACAGGAAAGAGATGAGTCAGGAAATGAAACCAAGGCACACTAGAGAAAAATAAAAAATAAAATGTAGATTTAAGCTTAAACATATCAATAATTTCAATAAATACAAATTGTTTAAATAAACCAAATTAAAGATGGAGATTATTCAATTGGAGAAAAATTTAAGATCAAAGTATATGATGTTTAAAACAATTCCACAATAAATAAAATTTTATAGATAGTTAAAAGAGTAAAAAGATGAAAAATGATATGCCTTGAAGAAACTAATCAAAAGAAAGGAGGAGGCACTATATTAATATCAGATTAAGCAGAATTCAAGCAAAAAAATTTACCAGGAATAAAGACAAGCATTACATAGTAATAAAAGGATCAATTCATCAAGATCTTTGACAAGGGTGCCAAGAGTGCACCATGGTGAAAAGACAGTCTCTTCAACAACTGGTGTTAGAAAAAGTGAATATGAGCATGCTAAAAAATGAAATTAACCCTTACCTTACATCATACACAAAGATCAGCTCAAAATGGGCTAAAGACTTAAATATAAGACCTGAAATTGTAAAACTCCTAGATAAAAACATAGTGGAAAAACTTCTTGATGTTGGTATTGGCAATGAATTCTTAGATATGACACTAAAAGCGTAGCCAACAATAGTAAAAATCAACAAGTGAGATTAAATTAAACTAAAATCTTCTGCACAGCAAAAGAAACAGTCAACAGAATGAAAAGGTAACCTACAGAATGGGAGAAAATATGTGCAAACCATATATCTGATAAAAGGTTAATTTTCAGAATTTATAAGAAACTCATATAACTCAATAGTAAAAAATAAATAACCTGATTAAAAAGTGGACAAAGGACTTAAACAGACATTTCTGCAAAGAGGACATGCAAATGACCAACGGGTCTATGAAAAGATGCTCAACATTGTTAATTACCAGGGAAATGAAAATTAGAACTATAATGAGATATCACCTCACATTCATTAGAATGGCTATTATTAAAAAACCAAAAGATAACAAAGGTTGGGAAAAATGTAGAGAAATTAGAACTCTTGTACACTTTTTGTAGGAATGCAAAATGGTATAGTAGCTATGGAAAACAGTATGGAGGATTCTAAAAAAATTAAAAGTAGAACTATATGAACCAGCAATCCTACTCTGGTTATATATCCAAAAGCATTTAATCCTAAGAATTTCCCTCTAAGTACTACTTTAGCTGCATTCCCCACATTTTGATATTTCATTTTCATTTGGTTCAAAATATTTCCTAATTTCCATTGAGTTTCCCTCTTAGACCTATGGGTTATTTACAAATGGATTGTATGCTTATATTAGAAAAAAAGAAAGATCTGAAATAAATAATCTAAACTTCTATTTTAGAAGCTAGGAAAAATGAGCAAGGTAAACCAACATTACATATAATAAAGGAAATAATAAAGTTAAAAAAAGAAATCAGTGAAATTGAAAACATAACAATGATAGAGAAAACTGAAAGAAAAAAAAAGTGACAAACCTCTAGTCATACTGACCAAGGAAAAAAGAGTATACAAATTATCAAAATCAGAAATAAAAGAGAGAACATTAAAAAAAAATAAGTTAATAATTGTGAGGGTTAATTTTATGTGTCAACTCGACTGGGCTAAGGAATGCCCACATAGCTGGTAAAACATTATTTCTGGGTGTATATATGACAGAGTTTTCACAAGAGATTGGCATTTGAGTAAAGAAGATAGCCCTCATCAGTATGAGTGGACATCATCCAGTCTGTTGAGGGCCTGAACAGAACAATAGGTGAAGGAAGGGCAAATTTGCTCTCAGCTTGGTCTGAGACATCCATCATCTTTTGCCCTCAGAAATTGGCACTCCTGGTTCTGGGGCCTTTGGATTTGGACCAGGACTTTCACTACTGACTCTAGGCCTGACTGGTTTCACTGGAGAATTCTACATACATTTAAAGAAAAAATAATACAAATTCTATGCAATATCTTCGATAAAAAAGAAAATGAGAAAGCAATTGCCAACTCATTTATGAGATCAACATTACACTAATACCAAACCAGACAAAGATTTTACAAATAAAGAAAATTACAGAATAATATTCCTCATGAATAAACATGCAAAATTCCTTAAGAAAATATTAACAAATTCTGCAATATGTACACTATGTAGAAAGAAATTCTACATCACATATCAGTAGTGGTTTATTCTGGGAGTAAAAGACTAGTTCAATATTCTAAAACCAATCAATATAATTCACCATTTTAACAGATTAAAGAAGAAAAACTTCATGGTTATCTCAACAGATGCACAAAAAAGTATTTGACAAAAGTCAACATCCATTTATGGAAAAAACTTTCAGCAAACTAGGAATAAAGAAACTTCTTTAACCTGATACAGGACATCTACAGAAATCTATAGCTAGTAACATCCTTATTTGCGAAAGACGGAACACTTTTCCCTTATCATCGGGAATAAGGTAAGGATTTCTGCCCTCGCTAATTTTATTCAACATTCTACTAGAAGTCCTAGTCAGCACAATAAGGCAAGATAAAGAAATAAAAGGCATAAATATTGGTAAGAAAAGAAATAAAGCTATTTTTATTTGTATACAACATGATTATTTACATGGGCAAACCCCAAAGAATCAACAAAAACTCCTAGAACTAATAAATTATTTTAGCAAGCCCACAGAATACAAGTGTAAAAATCAGTGGTATTTCTACATATTAGTAATGAACAATTGGAAATAAAAATTTATAAAAAATGTAATTTTCTACGGCTCCAAGAAAACATGAAATGGTTAAGTATTAATCTAATAAAATATATGCAGGATCTGTATTCAGAGAACTATAAAATACTGATGGAAGTAATCAAATAAGATCTGAATAAATGAAGATATATATTGTGTTCATAGATTGAAATATTAAAAATTATTGAAAGACTCAATATTGTTAAAATCTCAATTCCCTCCAATTTGATCTATACCTTCAACACAATCTCAATGAAAAATTTCAGTGTATATATCAAAACGTTAATTCTAAAGTTTACATTGCAATCCCAGGAACTAGAATAAACAAAATAATATTAGAAAAAAAGAAACAAAATCAGAGGAGTTACACTATCTGATTTCAAGACATTATAAAGTAACACATTGATCATTGGAATAGAGAGTCTAGATATAAATTTACACAAACATATTCAATTGATTTTTGACAAAGAACAAAGACAATTTGATGGAGAAAAATATAGTATTTTCAACAAATGATGCTGGCCTAATTGGATAACCACATGCAAAAAAAGGAAACCACAACTCGTATCTCACACATTATATGAAATAATTCTAAATGGATCAGAGAACTAAATGTAAAACATGAAATTATAAAATTTTAGAATAAAACACAGGAGAATATCTTTGTGACCTTGGGTCAAAGAATTCTTTGATGTGATACCAAAAACTTGGTCCATAAAGGAAAAAAAATTGATAAATTGAACTTCATCAAAATTAAAAATTTTACTTTTAAAAAGACACTAATAAAGTAATGAAAAGATTAGATAGAGATTAGAAGAAAATATTTGTAAAACATATATCTGATAAAGTACATGTAAGGAGACTAAATAATGATTTCTCATAGCTCAGCAATAAGAATGCCTACAATTTAATAAAAAATGGGCAAAGTATTTGAAAAGACATTTAACCAAAGGGATATATGGATGGCATTTAAGGACCTGAAAATATGCTCTACATCATTAGTCATTAAGGTAATTCAAATTAAAGTATAATGATATACCACCATACAGCTAACAGAATGGCTACGATTTAAAAAACAAAATAATCAGATGAAAACAAGCACTGGTGAGGATGAAGAGCAACTAGAATTCTTATTCGTTGCTAGAAGGAATGCAAAATGATAGAGCTGCTTCAATAAACAGGATGGCAGTTTTTCACAAACTTAAACATATATTTGACATATGATCTAGCAATCTCACTCCTGATTTACTCAAGAGAAATGAAAACCTATGTTCACACAAAAGCCTGTATGTGAATTTTTATCACAACTTTATTCACAATTTATTTCCTAAATTGTAAAAAACCCAAATATCCTTCAACTACTTTTATTAGTTTCCTACGGCTGCTGTAACAAAATATCACAAACTTGAAGGCTTAAAACGGCAGAAGTTAATTTTCTCACGGTTCTGAAGGCTAGAAGTCCAGAATCAGGGTGTTGGTAGAGCCAAGATCCCTCGAAAGGTTCTAGGGGAAAATGCTTACGGGCCTCTTCCTGGCTCCCGTGGCTTCCAGCGATCCTTGGTGCTCCTTGGCTTGTAGACACATCACTCCAACCTCTGTCTCCATCTTCACACAGCTTTCTCTCCTGTGTCTCTTCTGTATCTCTGTACCCAAATCTCTTTCTCTCTCCTTTCTTTTATAAAGATGCCAGCCATTGGATTCAGGACCCACTCTAATTGGAGGTGGTCTCCTTTTACCTTGATTACATATACCAAGATCCTATTTTCAAACAAGATTACATTTAGAGGTAACTGGGGTTAGGATTTGAACATGTCTTTTGTGGAGACACAAATCCACCCACTACACTGGGGAGTGGATATTTACACTGTGCTGCATCTATTCAATGGGCTATCACTCAGAAATATAAAGGAACAATCGCAACAACTTGGATGAATCTGAAATGCATTATGCTAATGAAAAAAGTCACATCCAGATAGCTACACATTGTATGATTTCATGTGTATGATATTCTGGGAAAAGCCAAATGATAGAGAGGAAGAACAGAGCAGTGGTTGCCAGGGGTTAGGAGAAGAGGGAGGGTTTGACTACCAAGGTGCAGCTCAAGGGAACCTTCCTGTATCCTGTTTGGGATAACGGTTACACAATTCTATACACTTGTTAAAATCCATAGAGTAAATTAAAAATAAAATTAAGAATAAAAAGTGCATGGACAGAATTGGGAGAGTATGGCAGAGAAAAACAGAAAGCCAGATGTTCCAAAGATGAGGTGAGAGAAGTGACATGGCACCGGCTATAAAGGATGAAACTTTAAGGAGAGAGCAGTGGAGCACGTTTTTACAAGTCTTGTTGAGTTGAATGCAATGAGACTTTTGCCTTCATATTACAGGACAACTTCAGTGAAGATCTGCACCGCTTGTCAATGTTTTTGGGATTACACTTTTGTTTTGGAAATTCAAAAATTATTTACTCTGGTCTTAAGAGAAGACAAAATTATGTTTTTGGTCATAAAGTGATCACGGACCTAAATGAGTTCATTTTTTTTTTAATGACAACTATTTTCAGGTGTGATCCACAATTTAGGCACTGGAGTTTTGGGTCAGGAAAAAAATTTCTGAAATGTAAGAGCTCAGAGCATGCGGCGATTAAGAACACATATTTTCAAAAATCACTTGAACATCGACCTTAGACACTTGTAAAAAGAACCAAAATTCAAAATGTAAGAAAGGCAATTTCATGGTATGTAAGAATCTGTAGTAAACAGAGAAACTCAATAATTATAAATTTTAGGATCTATAATGCTCAAAGTGTTTTAAAAACTGAATGTGATTTTAAAACTTTTGAAAGAGATGTCACATAATGTAAAACTATAATTAGGTAAGAAAATGGTTCTGAAATGTGTTTAAATTCATGGATATGCAGAGTTAAAATGCAGTTGTGCAGGAGTGCGGTTGTGGGTGAGGCTGGTGGGAGAAGAACCGGCAGGCAGACAAAACACACTGTTTTGCTCTTGACTTTGACAACCTTAGAAATAATGGTAAGTGATTTCTAATTTTTTGCCTAAAATGTAGTCTCCTGCTTCCTTACTTACAAAAACTCAGTTTTGTTCAGGGTGGCAAACTACCCAGATAAAAATCATCTATTTCCCAGCCTTCTTGTAGCTAGAGGTGGCCCTGTGACACAATTCTAGTCAATGTGACATAAGAGACAGTTTGCTGGAAGTTCAGGTAAGTTTTACTATGCTGATACACACCACTGCAGCTTCCTTTCTTGTTTCTTCCTCAATCTGTGTGCCCTCCCCACCCAATCCTGGTCTCTCTTTCTATTTGGAATGTGGACGGAAGTCCGAGATGCAGCTCTCTATTCTCTGAGACAATGGGGCCTCCATGGGATGCAGGTCTGGTGCTTTGGCTACAGAGAGGGAAGGAGCTCAGGTAGGGGATGACACCAGGAAGCACCCTGTGTTCCTCTGTCCCCATTTTCTGCTGTGTGAGAACAATAAGTCCTGTCTGGGAAGACCACCCTAGTCAATTTCCTATTTCAAGAAAATTGAAATCTTCACCCAATCTCTAACGACTAGCGTTTTTGAAAGCACAAATCTAACCATCAGTAGTATCATACACAAGATATATACTTACCAAACTACTACAGAATGTGAGGGTAGCAAAGTTTTGTCTACACAGCAAACAACAAAACAAATATCTGAAGAATATCATAATAAAAATGATGAAATGATAAAAATAAGTCCACATGTGTCATGTATGACAACAAATAGAGGGCAAGGTTTTTAAAAAAGTGAAATAAAATCTCACTATATCCTGCTTCCAAGAGTCACTTCTCAATAAAGAACCAATAAAATAAGTTAAGATTAAAAGTTTTTCAAATAATTTAGCAGGGAATCAACAAAGCAAAGTGATATATGGTAGCAGAGTTAATATCAGACAAAATAGAAATCAAGGCCAAAACATTAAACCAAAGAGGGTCTTTCATTTTGATAAAAGATACAATGAATTATGAAAATATTCTTTTAAGAGCTATCTATCTAAACTAAATATATCAACCAAAATTTCTTAGAAGAAAAAGGATTAATTGGTTGAGAGACTGCTGTGAGAGCCTTTAACACAATCTTCCAAGCCTTCGAAGATCATTGAGATGAAAAAAAAAATAATCACATTGACAATTTGAATGATGTACTTAATGAGACCGAAATAATGAATACATATTAAGCTGAGAATACATCTTCTTTTTGAGGGTTGAGCACATTTTCAAAACTAAGTTAAAAAAATTACAAAACGCCTAAGTTATATATTCTGATCTTTATTCAAGGCAAAAAAACCCAAAACACAAAACTAGAGCTGTGTGGTCACTACAAACCATATTTTGATGATCTGGAAAAGTACTGATAACATTATGTTAAGTAAAAAAAAAAAGCATTGTGCAAAATTATACATCTTATTATCTAAATTTCTAAAGTTTTCAGAATGAAATACTTCATTTTCACAGTGGTTACCCTTGGATGTTGAAATTAGAGAAGACATCTTTCTTCTGTGTTTTATGAATTTTCTACAGAGATTAGGTATTGTATTTAGAATATATGGAAAAAATTGATGATAAAAGCAGAAAACCGAACTGAATGTACGGTATGAATCTATTTCCTAAGCATATGAGTTTGTGTGCATGTAAGTATATAGAGACAACGGTTTAGAATAAATATACTAAAATGTTAACAGTAGTTATCCCAGAGATAAGGGATTTATCATTTTAGTGTCCCAAATTTTTCATGATGAATATCCATCATCCCTATAATTAGGAAAAAATAAATATTAATAAAAAATTAAGCCTTCACTGGAAGTCTCCCTGTCGAGACCGCACAGGGGTTATGCTTCGGAGCATCCCCTCTTTACAAGTACACAGCAATGCAAGTTAAAATATAAAGAAAAAGATCATAGAAAATAAATAACTACACTCAAAAAAAAAAACAACAGCTATTTAAGGTGCAGTGTGGGGTTGGCCGATGAGAGTCTGGAAGTCAGCAGAGGGGCCTGGGGCTGAGGGTTTCGCTTCTGTAGGAAATAACGTCCACGCAGGCGCCGTGGGAGGCAGATCACAAAAACCAGGCTCGAGGGGTGAAGCTGAGGCTGCGCAGGGCTGCGGGGGCCTCCACCCACCCCATCCCCAGGCGCAGAGGACAGGGTGGGATGCGACCGCACTGGGATCTACCGACAGGAGCGACAGTGACAGTGGGAACAGCAGGACGCGGCAGGGCAAGAGCCTGGCCTCATGGCCAGGGAATGAGTCGGGCGGCCCGCCTGGGGGCTGGGTCTCGGGTAGCCCGATATCACCCAGAATTGTCATAAGAACTAGCTGGGAGGTGGCAGGTGGGGTGAGAGGGAGGCAGGGAGGAGTGAAAAGTTCCAGACGGGGAATGTGTGTGTGTGGGGTTGGGGTGGGGTGTTTATCCAAGAGGTGGGGGCGGGGAGAGAGAATATGAATGAAATTGACAGATAACTTCCCACTTAAAATTCCTAAACACGTGAGGAAATCTCATGCAAAGAAAGAGATGCAAGGAAAGCAGCAATCAGAAGATGAATCCAGTCCAGACGATTTGTGCAAAGGAAGTAGAGAAGTTCAGTAAGCAGCCCTGCATGAGTCCTTTTCATTATTCCCTAGAACTTCTTTATAGGGAGTGACTGGGATTTATGAAACGGAACCCTGGCTGCTGACCTGGTTATCTAACGGCTGGTCTGGTGAAGTGTTAGGTGCAGGAACCACATATACATGGTTTTTATCTTATAAGCTCTATCTCCTATTAGCAGAGACCCTCAGTGGCAGGCAATTAGTGAAGGAAAAATGCACTCTACAGGTTTAGAGATCATATGACTCGAAAAAAACGATTTAACAACTTTTTTAAACCTCGGCGGTCCAGACAAGACACTGGAGTCGGGGCGGAAGCACGGTCACCACCCGGCAGGTCTCTGACTCAGCCCGAGGGGGCGTCCCCAGAGCACTCCTGGGGAGAGCATAACCCGGTTCAGTTTGGACTCCAGGACACAAGACAGCTAGGACAAATCCCCAAGTGCCTCTAAGAGAGCGATTCGGGGATCATGGCCCCGTGGGCCCATGGCGCCCCTCCTGCCCTGCGTCCCTCCTGTGCGGACCTCACCTCCCGCCTCACCTCCACCTGCCCGCCCACCTCTCGATGCTGCTTCCATGTCCCTTGTGCCCCTGAACTCATGCTTTCCGTTAACAACTTCTTCTTTCAGGAGTTTCTGTCCCTGGGCCCGGTTGGGGACAGTGCTGAAGGGACAGTCCTCTGGGCTGTCCTCTAAGCCTTTATCCACAGCACTGACCTTGACTTTCTCATACCACTGATGCCTTCGATGCCTCTCACCTCCTCAGAGACTCCTCTCCGGGGTTAGTTAGTATAGAGTTTCCCCCTCCTTTATGGGGGGCCTCAATCTAAGTACCAGAGGACCTCATTACCAGTCCTAGGGTGCCTTTGGCAGCCTCCCCCAACAGGCTAGGAGCCCTCAGGAATAGTAGTACCCACCTAAGTGGCCCGACTTCAAAGGGTGGATGTCAAGACCTTTGCCACATGACACAGAAGAGTGTGTGCAGCTACTTTCCCTCCAGTGAGGAGGGAACAAGGAAGAAAGGCTCTAAACTGCAGCAGGAAGAATTCCTTTCAGACTGTAAGTAACAGTGTTCTACTGTTGAAGACTGCTAATCGTTAGAATGCCAAAGAGAGTTTTTAAGCAACATAGGCTCTTCCACAAACAATGAATAAGTGTCAGAAAGTCTTCTAGGGACAGGGACACAGATATCTAAGGAACAGTCACACCGTGAGCTTATTGTAGTGGTTGGGTTATGGTTCCTCTAAAGCAGCGTTTCTCAACCTCCCCGCTGTTGACATCTGGGGCCAGATAATGCTTTGTTGTGCGGCTGTCCTCTACATGTCAGGGTGTTAAGCAGCACCTCTGGCCTCTACCCACTAGATACCAGTGACAGTCCCTCCCTAGACTTGTGACACCCAAAAATGTTTCCAGACATTGCTAAATGTCCCTTGGGGGTAGCTATGGGAGCAAAACTGAGGTTCGGAACCACTAGTCTAAGGATGGATTACGATCAGTGAACCCTATTTTTTTTATTTGATGTGTTATGGGAGAAATAATTCTCTCCGCAATGGCTTTATATTGAACTGATCAACCAAATGGGAAACAGCAAATGGAAAGGAGGCGGGCACCTACTGGAACTCCACAGTCATCATGCTGTCAGGCCGAGTGTAGTCTGCTCCCGCATTAAGAAGATGGAACAAGGGCTATAATCGCGCATTGGGGCTGGAAAAGCAGCCTGGAGAGATCAATCGCATCCAGGCTCGCCGTAGCATTAAGGCTCGAGAAAGCACGCCGTGGAAACAAGTCCGAACTGGCATGCAATAAAAGCTTTTTAACCACATGGAGCAAATCAGTCTGTGGGCTGTGCCAAGAAGGAGTCTGGAAGGGACACAGTTACAGAGATTACGACTAGAGAGATGATTAGAGACTTGGGCAATTCTTTTTTCGAGGACTTGCTAAGGAAATGCGACTGTAATTAGAAAGGGAAGCAGGCTTCTCACTCCCTCTCTGTCTTAGGTGAACTAAAAAGCTTCGGTAAATACATAACAAGAACCTACGAAACTTCCAAATCAGTGGGAAAACGTTCTAACTTCAAAAATCACTAATGAATATGTCCTAAAGCAAAGCAAAACTGTGTTCGAAAATCAGTCTCCTAGTTACCCGTCAAGTCGGGAGCTTCGGGATTTTTAGGTATGTCCTGAAGCAGCAGATGACATGCTATTGAAATAAAAATTCTGAATAAAATTAGGGCAGCCCATTAGCCCGAATAGGGGGAACCCCAGTAAAAGACTTAAAGGATTTGTGAGCTGAGATTTTTTTTGTGTACGCGCAGCTGATATTCTTACTTTGAGAAGTGTAGAAAGTAATTTTTGCCTTTTTGGCGGGGGAAATATAAAAACCCAAACTGAGATCTGAGGTTTTTATAGTTTGGCAAATTTCAGAGATATGAAAGCAGCATTTTTGGCATTCAGGGATTGAGAGGCAAATGACATCATATGGCTTAAGGGAAATAGAGAGCTAAAAAAGCACATTTGGAAAATTTCAGAAGCTGCCTGGCACTGAAATAATTTTGAATGTTTTTTCCCAGTGAATTTAGTTGTCACAAAAGGCACTAGACTGATGACCCTGCAGAGAAAAATGGCAAGTCCCAGGCTCAATGGCACTAGGGTTGGAGCTGTTACCTTGTCAGAGTTGGCCTTCAGGGGGCGACGCCCAGAACTGGTGTTCCTCTGGGTGTGAGTTACATGGTTCAGCTACAGTCTCGTTGGCTTGGAGAGAGGTAGGACAGCGAGTTGTCACTCCCTGGTCTCAGCTTCCTAAGCCTCCGGGCATCCCCAAGCATTATTGGGGTGATTTGGGGGATTATAAATTTGGAAGCTCAAGAAAGTCATCCCAAAGTTTCTCTCTTATCTTCATCCCCCTAGCAAGAGTTCATGGGAATGACATCATACTCAGTAAATGACAAACAGGTTCAAAGGTGGAAGGCAAAGTTTGTGAGAAAAGATGAGTGGAAGAAATATTTTCCCTTCAAACTGTTACTGACCATTTCCCTCAGTAATGGAGACACCGGTTAGGGGACTCCGATGGGCAAGGGGGATGTATCAAGGGTCAAGATGGAGCAAGGATGGAAGAACTGAGATAAAAAGAATTGTTTCTGGCTCCCATTTTCTCTTTTTTCCCTGAGACTGTTCATTTTCAACAGCCATCCTAGAGTTTATGGCTTTGCAGAGAGGTGATAAATGAAAAGTTATATAAAACCATTTAAAAATGAGAAAAATATTAAAATGGAAAAGAAGAAAGAAGAGAAAGGAAAGGATGAAAATATGCTTAGTGCTACAAATACACATTCAGAAATGGGAAAATGCAATGCGAGACACCAAATAAAAAAATCAGAACAAATAGCATGGAGTGACCTTGCAGAAGGTCTTTTCTGGGTTCTGCTATTATTGTGTTCAGTCCTCTAAGCCCAGTTTGGGCCTGATCATTAAGTTAACATTAGTGTCACTCACTGAACTGGAAAAATAGAATGGGGCTAAGTGATGTGCTCATCAATATGTCAATGTCTGATCAATTTCCTACTTGTTTTCAACTCTTGATTCAAAATATTTGCTTTTTCTCCCCAATTGGCTGTCACAGTGCTGCATTTCCCATAGGATTAGGAAAAGTTCTGGTGTTTGCCATGACTACATGGGGAAGTATGTCCAACTTTCACTCCTGAAATCATCTACTCAGAAATCCTACTTTCTGATTATGGGCTCCTCTTCGGACTCCCCTCCAGTCTTCTCCTCCCACCCCCAGGCTCCTGGATTTCACTCAAACTGGGGGAACAGAGATTGTCTGAGCAATGGAGACTGCTACTTTTCGTTTTCTATCTCTGCTACCTCAAAATCAGGGGGAAAGAATTCTGTCGACTCTTCTGCCCTCTGATTTACCAGCTTTTCATTTTTCTCACATCCTTCTCTTCTCTTTTTTCAGGCTAACCCTGCTCTTGTGAACTCTCGATCCTATCTCCTTCTGTTTCTCCAAAGTTTCTGCTACATCAATTATTCCCTCTTTTTCTTAAATCTTCAATTACTCTTTCTCTGTACTGGCTCCTTCCCCCTCTGGCTACAAACACACTTAGATCTCCTTCATCTTAGGGGAAAAACATGTCCTCCAAAAACTTTTGTGTCTCCCTGAGCTACAATCCTTTTCAAATTCTCTCTGAAACGACGACCTCTTATTTCTTGACCTACTCTTGACTCATCAGCACAATTTGATTCTGTCTCTGCCCCACCCCATGCAGCTCCTTGTCAAAGAAATTGCTCTGGGAAAGGCCAACCATGATCAGCTCCTAATTGTCTAACCAAATCACTTGTTTTCATCTTCCTACCACCTGGCCTCTCTACAGTCTGACATCAGTATTAACTTTTCCTCCTTGGCACTCTTTTCTCCTGTTTATATCCAACTTCCTTGATACCTACCCATTTATCTTCACTGGCTCCTTTCCCTTTACCCTCTACTTAAGTGTGGGCGCTCCCCTTGGAATCAGCCTCACTCTGTGTCTCTCTTCATTCCACAGGCTCTCTCTGGACAGTTTATCTAGTTCCATGACTTCAGGCATGTCTTCTCCGTGTTAAAATCATCTCTCCAATCATGACCTCATGCCTGAATGCCTCTCTAGTATTTCCAGTTGTCTCTGGTATTTCAAATTCAAGCTGTCAAAACTGAACTCATTATCCCAGACTCTGGCATGGTGCTTGGCATGGGACAGTCTTGCTGAAGCAGAAGAGAAGTTCCAGGCAGATCAGAACACAGAGTTTCCAGGCCAGGTCACATCAGCATCCTTCCCTTTCCCTGCCGAGAGCTAGAAATAAGGCAGATGCAAACTGGTAATTCCCATCCTGACTTATCTTCAAAACTTCTACCAATTCTGTAATTACAGAAAACAGAGAAGATAAAATTATGAATTCAAACTCTTGTATAAACAGATATGTTGGCCAGCTTTGCAGTAGGACCAGAAGGCCTCGAACAGCCCAACTTCTGGGCCAGCACAGAATCACTAGATGCTTTAATATTATCTCTATGTACCTTAATCTATACTTGTTACTTTCCTGCAAAGAGATAATAAGAACATCCTGGAAATTCTAGATCTGGAATTCTGCTATGGATATTGCAGCTAAGCAGTGTCTTGTGTCAAGGCTAATCTCTTGGTACAAACAAGTCATTAGTCCAGGTTCATTGACCCTTCTGGAAAAGATTGACAGTTCAGCCTTCACCCAAGATTTTGTGAGGCAGAGAGGGACACTCCATTGGCAGGTGGTACTGCGATCTCCTCAGATGAGATCCCAGAGAGCAACGTGGTAGAAAGGTGTCTGGGGGTGGGGTGGTAAAAGCCGTGGGTGTCTCCCTAATCTCATTTAAAATGCCGATCTGCCCATCATGGAGGTCATATCTTGAGCTATTATCTACTTATATTAAAAGTTAACATTGTCCATGGCTGGTTGATACCACTCGAAGTATTTCATAGGTTCTTTGGGGTAGAATGATACCTAAAAAGAGAGAACGTCTTGGGCCAATGAAAAGAAAAATCAAGAATAGGAGGCATTCAGTGGCACAAAGACAATCAAATCCTACAGCACTATGTTTCTTGGGGTCAGCAAAACCACCCCAAGGTTCCTGGTTCCTGCTTGCTGTGGGGGCACAAAGAGCTAAGAAATCAACAAGGATCCAGGATTCACTGTTCACCTCAGGAGTGACATTCTATTCATTTGATAAGAATAGTGCTTCAAATAACGGAAAGTTTGAAAACTTCACCTTCTTTTTGATTTTGTGTAACATTACATCTAATAATGATTAAACATATATGTGGGTCACATTCACATTAGTCTTTCTCCTGATTTTGTATTGAAAGCTGGTGTCCACCTGTGCGTGCTTCACCTGTGGATGTGGGAGTCATTCTAGGAACGCAGACATCTTCCTGTCTCAATGGGAAGGTGATTCGAATAAAGATAAGCTATAGGATGATGAGCAAAATGCTTTTTTTCTGTCTTTAATATTTTTATCCAGATCCAAATTTGAAGGTGTGTTTAAGGAGATCCATGCAAAACAGCTGTCTCACGTAGGGGACACTCACGCTGCTCTGTGGGGGCTGAGCTGAGGCTGGGAGGGAGGCACAGCTCTACTCACTGGAGGATGCTTCCTAATGTGACACGGGGAGCTTCATGCCGTTCTCCTGTGGCGTGTCAGTCTGGATGCTCTCAGATCTTTTGGACTCGACGATTTATCTTACTCTGACTCAGTCAATGCAGATGAGAAAGTCCCACGAGACAGTAATGTCACCAAAATCCCTGCCTTCAGTTCTTATTGTTCTAATTGTATCTGCTCTGTAAGGCCTTGGAATTGACACAGCCCAATCAATAATGACTACTTTTAAGTGAGGGACCATTCTTGGAGACACTGCTGCAGGATTTCAGATTTACAGATACTTTCTCATTCAATTAAGAAGATGGAGAGGACACACACACTGCTGGTCGGAGCCCCAGAGTTCCCGTAACAGACTTCTGCCCTACTAAATTTGGCTGCAGAATTACTTTATAAGAGGAAATTTGGGCCTGGTCCCCTGACTTGAAGCCCAGTGTTTGAAATATGCAAGGGAACTGTGTGTGGTTCAGAACAGAGTGTCCTTCCTGCTTGCTGGGAAGAGGTTCTCCCTGTCCAAGTTCTTCTTGCAATGTGGCTCCCATCAAGGAAACAGTTGTCCGTTGAAGCTGTCTCCTAATATCAGGGCCTTCTGCCTATGACTAGGAGGGCTGATCATCAAAGGTGTGGCAACCTTCAGAGAAGCTTAAGGGTTTCAATGCATATGTAGAAAACAATGTGGATTCCTGCATACAAACTCTCACAGCCTGCTGTGGACAGAGCAGCCCCCAATCCCAGAAGGGCATTGGACCATACATAGAGATCCTGACAGGTGGGGAACAGGACCAACTATCATACCCAGGGCTCAAGGTAGTAATAATAGATCATTTAAAATTGATTCTATCAAGGAATAATCTATATATAATGAAGTGCACAAATATTAAGTGTATGGCTTTATGAATTAACCTACTCTCTTTCTCTCTCTCTCTCTCTTTCTCTCTCTCTCTCTCTCACACACACACACACACACACACACACACACACACGCACAGACACACAAAGTTATAGAATACTGCCAGCATCCCAGAAGGCTCACTCTTGTTTTCTTCCAGTAAATACCCCTTAAAGCTTATCATTATTTTGACTCTTATCACCATAGATTAGTTTTGCGGGTATTTCAATTCTATTGTATTTTGCTTTCTTTTGCTTAACATTATGTTTATGAGATTTGCCTGCAATGCTGTGTGCAGTATAAGTTTGTTCTTTTCTGTTGCTGTTTAGTATTCCCTTGTAGGAATACACCAAAGTATATTAATCCATTCAACTGTTGATGAATATTTCAATTATTTCCAATTCTTGGCTATGAATATTCTTATACCAGTCTTGTACACTGCCAAAAAGTTTTCCAGTGTTTCCAATAATTTACATTTCCACCAGCAATGGTGGAGAGATTCAGATGTTTCATATTTTCACCATTACTTAGAATTTTCAGTCTTTTAAATTTTGGCTATCCTGACAAGTATGTAACGATATCTCATTGTGGTTTTAATTTGCATTTTCCTGATGAATATAGATATCTTGCATTAAGCATCTTTTCATGTACTTCCTGGCCGTTTGGATAGCTCTTTTATATAGTGCCTGCTCGGGTGTTTTGCTCATTTTGAAAAATTGGATTTTTTGGCTTTTCCTTTTGGATTTATAGTAATTCTGTATCCGTTCTAGGGGCTCTTTGTCAAATGTTTAAGTATCTTCTCCCAGATTATCAGCTGCCTCAAAAGTGCTGTCTTTCCAGGATTGTCTGTTGTTAACGCTGACACGCTGATGGTTATGCCTAATTTCAATCTTCCAGTCCTGACGTGCAGAGGAAGCAAGGGGAGCCTGAGGCGAGATGCAGATTCCCAACATCCCCGGGAAGGGACATTCCTATGAACCTCACACCCTATGTCTTAAAGTCCTTTGCACCCCGATCACAGTATATTGCAGTCAGTGTCATGCCAGTGTCTTCACTAGACTAAGAGCTTCCTGAGGACAAGAGATACTGTCTCATCTGTGTATCCTCAAAATGCAGCCCACTTAATCATTGCTCAAAAAATACATATTAAGCAAATAAATGGATGGAGGATTTTAAGCATAGAAAAGACATGACCAGATTTGCATTTTAAGTAGATAATTCTGGCAGCAGAATGGAGAAAGAGGCTAGAGATTGCAAATATGAAGTGACAATTTAGACTACACTGCCTTAGACAGCAAATCCAGAGAAAATACCCTGAACAGTAACAGGAAAGGTCCTCCAGTGACTCTATATTTAAGGGATACTCAGTCAACCCAAGGCAATGATGATGTCAAATGTTCTTAGTGAATTTACTGAAGCTGACTCAGAGAAAGATGACAGTAAAAGACAACAAAAAAGACATGTCATACAGCCCCAGATGACAAATGCCAATTGAATAGTACTGATATTAAGTGTTAAGAGTTTAGAGGAGGTAGTGATTATCGGGAGTCATAATCATCAGGATTTTACTAGTAAGATTTTTCTCTAATATTAAGATGTTAACTGACATGATTTTTTAAAAAATATGATAATAGAAATATTATTGCAAATGTGAAATTAGGGTAAATTGAGTGAGAAAATGCAAAAGATGAAACTTGCTGTTTCTACCGTCTCTCAGGCTTGGGAAGTAAGTGAAAGCGTGGAGAGATATGAGGATCAGCACCGCTGAGCTCAGAATAGCTCTGTAGGCTGCAGCAAATTGCAGGCTCCTCTTGGAAGCCACCAGTTCTTCAAAGTGGGCCCTGCCTGTATGCATGCTGTGCCCTGCTCCAGCCAGGAGGATGTACTGTAGGGCTCTAACGAAACTGACCTTGGACTTTCTGGGGCGTTTATAGATGGGGGAATATGTGGCTTGGAAATCCTTGGGTTAAATTTTAAATTCAGAATTGATAACAATCCAATAGCCCCCCAAAATTTAATTTTTTTTTAAAAAAGTAAATTTTTTTGATTGCAGTGAGATACACATAAAATTCACCAATTTAACCATTTTTAAGTGTACAGTTCAGTGGCACTAAGTACACTCACATGTTGTACAATCATCACCACTATCCATCTCTAGAACTTTTCATCTTCCCAAACTGAAATTTTGTACCCATTAAACAATAACTCCCCTTCCCCTCTGCCCCAGCCCCTGGCAGCTGTCTCCCACTTTCTGTCTGTATGAATTTGGCTCCTCTAGGTACCTTATAGAAGTAGAATCATGCAGTATTTGTCCTTTTGTGACTGGCTTATTTCACTTAGAGTGATGTTCTCGAGTTTCATCCACATTGCAGCAGGCATCAGAACTTCCTCTTTAAGGATGAATAATATTCCATTGTATGCATAGACCACATTTAATTTTTAAAAATTAATTGTGCCTACTTCTCAAGGTGCATGTGGATTTTTTATATCTTTTTACATATTATCAGAAGAAAAATAAAGTGGAGAGGAGTGCCTGGCACTGGGCAATAGTCTTTAGGCACTGTAACCATTTAAGTCTCACGACAGTCTTATATGAAGTAGGCATTATCACACAACATTCAGGTGAGGAAAGTGGAGTGGTCTGTACCCACGCTTATTTTTCTGCAAAGCCCACTCATTTTCCCCTGTGCATGGGGCAAGTCCCAGAGAAAGCTGACACTGTGCTATTTTTTAAATGTATGAAGTTTATCTTTGGCTATTTCTTATACTTTTGCCATCTCCCCACTTTCAATACCCCCCTCACCCACTCTCAGGTGACCCATCATATAAATCCGCTCTGGTTCCAGCACCATTAAAAAGGAATCATTTTCTTTTATTGAAAAGGCACATAGCTGAATAAGGAAATCATCTGATTATTTCAAAAGATACTGAAAAGCATTTTAATTTTTCACATTCATTATTTTAAAATAAGAAAAAAAGCTCAAACATTCAGCAAACTGAATGACAGTAGCCAGATCCCTTAGGCTCAGATTCTTCATCCACAGCATGAGAACTACATCTCTCCGAGTCTTAATCTTTCCTCCTCTCTTTCTGTTCAACCCAATGCTTGATATTTGTCAATTGCATTGTCACTTGTTTCCATTACATTTTACAGTCCTGGAAGGTACCTCAGTGATCAGAATACTGAAACATAGAGAAGAAAGGTTGTATTTGGGTTCTGGGAGCTGGCACTATAGACTAACTGTAGAAACATCAACACTTGAACTCAGTTCCTGACTGAGCGACTAAGCCATAGGAATATTGCTAATGGATAGACTAATTCGATTTTGACGAGGGAGTCTGTGGCTGGCATGGGTCCTGTCCTACATTCTTACCTTATGCTATAGTTTTTGTTAATTACTGGGATGAAGAGTCTGCTAACTAAATGATCAAATTTGTAGATAACATGAAGCCGGAAAAGATAGCAAAGTTAGGACCCCAAAATATTTTTATAAGCTGGAAATGTGTCCTGAGTCTAAAAATATTAAGTAGATGTCATGTCTAATATTTGGATCCAAACTGCCACCTAATTGTTCAAGCAGAGACACGGTAACAGGGAATTAGTCAGGACTCCTGGAGTGCTAAGTGACAGAAATCTTTCATTGTTTGGACACAAAAGAGGGAGGTTTTGGCTCTTGTGAGCAAATCTGGGGGACCTCAAAACTTGAGTGCTGCTGGGACTCTCTCAGTCAGTCTTATTTCTGATTCTCCTTGTGTATTTTTTAGTTTTCTCTATGAGGGAAGAACTCTGGCCTTCAAGAACTCTCATACTCACATGTTTCCAGTTTAGTGAAAATAAAGGAAACAGTTTTCTTGTTTAGGTCAAAAAAATTACAGGAAGGATTTTAATTGGCCTGGGTCAAGTACCAGTCCAGGCCAAATGCTATAGCCAAGAAGGCTATATCATATCTGGTTCTGTTCTTTGTGCTTTAAAACAAACGTTAGCAAATTAGAAATAAGAGAGTTCCCATAAAGGTGAAGAAACACAAAATTTTATCATGTGCACAAAATGAGGAAGGATCAGGATGTTTAACCTGAAGAGGATATTTATGGAGACATGATAGGTGTCTATTATGTATTCAAGGAGGTGTCCTGTGGAAATAGAACTGAACTTAACTTGCCCTGGCTTAGTGGGACAAACTTGTTCCAGCACCCCCTGAGGCAGGTCACCAGCAAGCCCTGCTGTGCAGAGGAAAGAGCACAGGCCTTAGAGCCAGGCAGACCAGGCCATTCCTTAGCTGTGGTATGTTTGGCACCTGGACCAATGGGTCTCATGTGAACACATGAGTATTTCAGAAGGTTATGTTAAAGATTCCATGAGGCAAGGAATCAATTGCTGCTTATAGGATGCCTGCCATGTCATGGTGGCTTCATACATGCTAGCATTAGTATTAGCAGGCTTTGCATACACATAAGGAAGGCATCATCAACAACTAGGGTGATCCAAGCAAATGAGTCTTTACAAGTAATGTGCTTGCTGTGATTGTAGGTATTTAAATAGAGGCTTAAAATCCACTTGGTAGAGTGGATTCAAACATTGCATCTGGACTAGGTGGATTTTGGGATCCCATCTGAGTTACAGAGTCAGTGATTCTAGGTCTTTATTCATTTCTTAACTCCTTAAACTATTTTTCAAATTCATATTCATAATTTATCTGTTTTTAAAAATTTAACAAGTAACAGTTTTAGCGATAATTATTGCATTTCTATATTTATAGATAACTGGCACATATGGAGGTGGAATAGCACAATTTGATATTTTCTCGTGTGCCAGATTTTTTTAATAAATATAGAAAACCCTATAGTTATGAAAAACTATTTGTTAAAATTAAATGTATATGCAACTGGGCATCTGTTCTGATATATCAAATCTCTCAAGAACCGATTTTCCTGTTGCTGTTGGATGGGATCCAATGTTAGCCCAGAGTTTAAGGGCCTTAAGTTTCAGAGTGCCCTGTGAAAATTGAAAAAAACTTTACTAATTCCTGCATGTAATGCACTTCTCATTCTGATTAAAATTAAACTATCTATAAAATTTGGAAAGTATGCCCTCCCTTCAAAAAACTATAGTGGGATTTTTTTCTTCCTTAATGATAAGAATTCCAAGTAAACCACATGGTACAGTGGAAAGACCAAATATTCGGCTTAACTAGATTTGGGAATAAGTTCTGCCTTTCTCTCTATTTCTACCTGTGAGATCTTGGGCGAGTTGTTTAATATCCTCAAAACTTCTTATCCCACACATAGAAGACAGAGAGTGGTACCTATTTATCAGGTGTGTTGTGAGGATGAAATAATGTCAACAGAGTGCCTGGCACACAGTAGACGTTTTAAAAATGTGGATTCCCTCTTGGATATGTGTGAACCTGTGTATTCTTGAAATGATGATAAGTATTGTATTGATGATAGGAATAGCTATGAAAGTAATATCTACCATTGATTGTATGCTTCCTGTGTGCTGAATACGAGACTAAGCTTTCATTTAAAATACATCATCTCTTTTAATTCTATCAACAGCTCTATGGAATGCATGATGGAAAGATTGTTTGACAAATGAAGAAACTGACACTCTGAGAAATTAACTTCCTAAATGTCCTATAGCTCGTATGTTGCAGAAATGGGTTTCAGACCCAGGACAGGCTGATTTAAGTGCCTTGAGTTTTAACTCTTACTCTACATCGCTTAGTTAATATTCTAAAAGAATCTTTGGAAGAACTGAAGCAATGTTAATGGTGTTTTATACTTAGTGTAGATGATGTTCTCATTTTCATATGACTGAGGTGAGATGTTTTTTGCTTGTGTGTGGCTGAATTTTCAGGACCTACTGTCTTTCTGTAGTATCAACTCCCATAGATTTTGATAGCAGGGCAATGACTGGGGACTCCTTGCTATTCCAATGCTTCCTGCCACATTTATGTCTTCCTTATGATATGGAATCAAAACGACAAATTTGTTGTTCTCAGTTTATTAATTTGCATGGGAAAACATTCCAGGCAATATGATCTAGACAAAATTATAGATTCGTGAGTTTCATCTTTTGTCTCTTTTTACTTGTTGGAATTTCACTTGGGTCTACTGTGCTCTTCACCTCCCTCAGTAGGCAAGTTCAGCTGCTTCCCTTCCCGCCAGCGTGCCTGAGGGACTGTCTCCTTGACCCACAGCAGAGTGCCTGGTCCTTAATGCCTGGTGGCTGCTTGTGTCCCCGAGGGCTTCCAGGAATGCTCAGAATACCTGTTCTTTCAATTTAGAAGGAGACAGCGCTTAGCTTTCACTGAATGTCAATGTTTAATTTGCTAGCTTCCAATTTAGTCTTATTTTTGAGAATTCAAATCTCCTTTCAAGCAAATTAGGTTAAACTGCTTGTGATGAGGGAGCTGCCTGACCTTGAATCATTTTCTTTTTCCTTTTTGAAAAAGAGATAACAAAGGGGTTGACAGATGAGATTTAACGTGCTCTGGAGAAACCAGAAAGAGCTCATGAGCACAAATACATAGATCAGGGAGCAAGTAAGTCACACACTGAGGGTGTCATCGTCACAACAGAAACAACATAACACCTTTTTTGATGATTATGTCTAGTTCCATACAAATTTTACTGTATGTATTCTAGTTTTTAATGGTTTCCCATACAAAGGTTCTTAATATTTAACAAATTCTACAAAAAATTTGGGGAGATGATATTAAAAAAATGAACAGAAATTCAAGAACATCAAGAGTCTAATATTTCATTTAAAATACAATTGTGCATCTTTTATTTTTAGTTCAATAAAAGTTTTCCCTATAGTCATAAAGAAGAAGCTGTTCTTGGTACAAGATTCTCTTGTCTCTAATGTTGCCAGAAGGTCTGTAAAGAGAGCCACTTGGCATGTTGTTCCCAAACAAATTGAAGGCCTGCTGCAAAAGAATAAGGAACTCAGTTGAAAAGGTGTACGTGATTTGACCATCATCTGGGGTAGCGGGTCTCAGATTTAACAAGTCACAATCATCTGGAGGGCTTTTACCACTCTCAGAGTCTCAGACACAGTAGGTCTGGGGTGGCACCTGGGAATCTGTATTTCTAATAAGTTCCCAGGTGCTGCCAATGCTTACAGTCTAGGGAGCCTACTTGAAGAACCACTGATCTAGAGCAGTGCTGTCTGCTAGAAATATAACATGGGGTGCACAGACAATTTTAAGTTATCTAGTAGTCTCATAAAAAAGTAAAAAGGAATAAGTGACATTAATTACAATAATACATTTTATCTAGCCTAAAATATCCAAAATATTATCAACAGAGTCAATATAAAAATTATTAATGAGATATTTTACATTCTTTTTTTCATATTAAGTCTTTGAAATCTGGAGCATATTTAATGATTATAGCACATTCTAGTGTGTGACAATTAAGGCTAGTCACACTCCAAGCCCTTCACAACCACATGTGGCTACAAGCTACTATATGAGAAAGTTGAGAACAAATGTTCTAATAAATCACATTGCCAAGAAAGGGCTTAGAAAGATCGTCAGTGGATCTAAACCTTGGCTGCATCCAGAATCACTAGGGGGACCTCTCAAAACACACCAGTGCTGAGGTCCCACCCACAGAGAATCCCATTTAACTGGCCTGGAGTAGGCCATGGGCAATAGTATTTTTAAAAAATCTTTCCAAGTTGTTATAATATGTAGCCAGTTTTAAAATCACTGGGGTAGACAGAGTCCTCATTGAAGTAGGAACCACCTTTTCACTTGGTAAAGGGAAAAAGGAAGGTATGCTAACACCAATAAGAGATCTGCAATGGTGAGGCAGACACCCTCAAAGAGACTATTTCATCCTTGTAACCCTGGGAGGCAGATATGCTATTTTGCAGAAGGTGTAGGTGAAACTCGGACAGTTGCTCCGCCAACCTCAGTTTTGCCGCAGCAACGGCAGACACTGAGTTGAAGATGAAGCAACTGATTCCAGACCTGCTCTTCCTGTGTTGTCCTCCTGTCTGACTTGAGACTTAACTTTGATTCAACTGTCCCTTCAACTAAAACTGTGAGTTTACTCTCCCTCGCCCCCTCGTTTAATTAAATGCAACTTCCTCATTTTTAGGGAAAAATAGAAACGTAAGTTTTATTAGTACTAAGCAAATGTAAACAGTGGCTTCTCTCCATAGAAGATCTAGATGCTTTTCCAAATGTTTGGGGGTAGTACCAAGCAAGGTGATTACAACCGGCAGACTGCTTTCCCTTACTTTTCTGTTTTAAAGAGTATTTCCTCTGGCTCATCATTTATATTTGATTCTTTGAGTTGAAAATCATGTCCATTTGATGTCTGAGAAGCTTTTCTGTCCTTGACTTATGCACTTTAAAGTTTCTTTTCTTGGAGCTCCTGAGTCATGTTGTGTGAGGGGGCGCAGGGTAACAGCACGTGCGCAGGTGGCCCCGACAGCCCAGCTGAGGGGAGGCCACAGAGACCGCGAGGGCAGCTCTGGCAGTCGGGGCAGGGGCAGAGGGCCCTCGGCTCACCGGGAGCTGCTGCTCCACACTTTCACCCTGATTTATCATGAGCTCTCCTGTATTAAAATGTTTGAGGCCTTTTGTGATTTTCAAGTGCATGGAATTTATTGTATTTAATATATGGTTTGAATTTCAGAACTTAAGTGACTTCAACCCTTTTTGTCTCAACTCACCCTTGTCTCCTCACCAGTTTTAAGCCTGGGATGTGTCTCCTTGAAGCTGAGAATTATAATTGCATTCTGATACGTCACCTACAGTGTTTTTCATGGCCCGCTTTTCATGTACTTCAAAATCATTAAACAAAACAAAGGGAGAATTTGGGTCTCTCCTCTAACATTAATGATGTAATGACATCTACCTAATTAAGCCAATCATTTGTTTGTTCTTGTTGTATAGGCCATAAGTGTGAACTTGGAATCCCATTGCTGGGAGCCCTGGCCCCAAAATACTTCCTTGGAAACTGCTGTTTTTGAATGCCTGGATCTAAAAAATGTCCAATAAAAAACCATATTAAAGTCCGTGTTACTAGTTCTTGGAATCTGATGACTACTGGCTTGAATAAAGGCATTTTATCCATCCTTTATTAACTTATTAGCAAATGGTATCCATTGTGAATCTGAAGACATATCAGAGAGGTAGGAATTTTGAAAGGTCCTAGGATGTACATTTGGCTAATTTATATTACATTTAATTCAACAAGAAAGGAGAAGATTCATGTCGTGAAGAAGTGGGGAATAAACTTGGATAATGGGTCTCCTTGAATTATATAAGCCCCAAAAATTCAACTAAATAATTTGTTCCTCGAACTTTGTTTTTGGTAAGAAAAGGCCATTGTGGTTTTCTCGCCAAGTGGGTTATGGAACTGATGTTGAGTCCTGCATCAAGAGCTGCCCAAGGGTGGTGGGGGAGGGACGTTTTTGCTACCCTCAACATGATTTCATCCCCAATAATAGGTAAAAACAGGAGTCCCCTACGTCTCTTCTGGTTAGACTAGATTTCCTCCTATGTAATAGGATGCTCAGTATGATTTGTCCTGAGATCTCTGCTTTATTTTGCTGAAGCCTCAAGACAATATGATAGGTGTCCAGTGTCTCCCAATCTAAAGCTGTTCACAAGACCATCTTCTGCATGCTGGGAAATTGTGATTCTAGCCTTTCAAAAAAGAGACGTGGGAAAGTTTGGCCATGTGTTGTACATCCTCCACCACCCCCAGCAGTGAGAAGGGCATGTGTCCCCTTCCCTGAAGCCAGCTGGAGGAGGGAGCTTTAAGAGAACAAGCAGGGAGCTTGCCATGTCCTCTGGAGTTTGGAGCACCCAAAAACTCTGTAAAGTTGCCTGCTGGTGGAAGCTGGCAGAGAAGGAGAGGCCTGAGTTCCCAGCGAGAGACACACCCCCAGTGGCAGAGCAACGGACCCATCTCCAGACAAGACAAGGGCCCAACAGAAGGAACCAACCTGGAGCCATCTTAAAAGATGTCTTTCCTAACAAGGCCACCAGAAGGGGCAATTTGACCCTAAAAGAGGGATGGATATTTCATTCAGGGTCAGGAAAAGATAAGGCCAGGGAACTAATTTGAAAGGAATGTAGTAGAAAATATAAAGCTGATTTTTGTTTGCAGCATATAGATGCTTGTTCAACAAAACGGCTATATAAAATGCAACTTCAAGTCGTACCAAAATAAAGACACAATAAAAATAAAGACATGGTCAGTTATGTAAATATTCTGACTTCACTGATATTAATTATCCCTGAGAAATTTTGAAGCTGTCACATTAATTGTATTGTGCTAGGAAGATCCGTCTAGCAGTGGCGTAAGGGATGGTTCAGAGGAGAGAGAAAAGTGAGTTCCTGCCTCTGTCTTGGCCTACCTTTTCCTTCCCCACCGTCAGATATCCTTGTCCAGAGCTCCCACAGCAATCCCCTGGCCCAATTCATTGTTGCCCTTATAGAAATTATTCTTTGGTTGTCTGACTGTGATTTACCTTCTGACATAGAGCCTCAGCACTGAGAAGTCAGGGATTCATACGCCTATTTGTATGCACAGCACCTAGGACAGCTCCTGGCCCACCGTACGTGTTCTAGAGTTGCTTCTATGTGGATGAATGAGTCTCAGTTCTGCTGCCAGGTCTGTGAGGGTGGGGCTTTCTTTGACAGTGGACTTTATTTGGGCTGCAGTTTTCTCAGTTGTAGAAGTATTGGTCTCAATTCCTAAGTTCCTTTTGAACTACAAACCTCTGATATAGTAAACATAAGAAAAGAGGAATCAAATAACAGGAAGAATCAAAGGCGATGGCAGTGGTCGTCAGCTTGAAAGAATATGGGAAAATAGCAGAACCAGCAGACTGAACTAATTTCAGGTAGGAGTGACAATCAGGACACTTGAGAAGAACTTTTTGGAAATGTTTATCTGAGATAAAGGGAACACGTCCAATTAAAGGCCAGATTGTATGTCAGGTTTAAGTTGCAAGTGATAGAACCTTTATGCAAGTGATAGAAGGTAGATAATGAAGTTGATTTAGAGAGAATAAAGATAAATACTAAAGAAAGAGTGTGAAACTGTACTGAGAGTTGGTTGGTGGAAAAGGAGGAATCGTCCTAACAGGAAGGACAAATGGGGGTGGAGGGGACTCAGAGAAGCATCACCCCGTAAGAACCTAAAGAAAAGAATAATTCAAGGGATGTTCTGCAGAAGCGATTTGGTGCTTACAGTTCACAGTAAGAAATTGGAGTTTCATTTAGATGAATCTACAAACTGCTCACAGCCCATGGGCTACTGTGACCCCTTTGCCACATGACCCCACACAAAGCTGTCAACATATGTCTTTTTTTTTTTTCTGTAATGTGATGTACCCACAGGACAGAAAATTCCAAATTGAATTGGAAAAGAATTAAATTATATTTCAACTATCACAATTATTGGGACAAACATATGCTAATTATTTCAAGTAGATTTTTTAATGGATCATTCTCAGGGCAGGCCCCCCAAAATGATAAAGGATTAATAAACTATTGTTCTTGCCCAAAGACACATTTATTCTTCCTCCACACAGCTGTTGATGTCATGGTTCCATGCAGATGGGATTAAGTCTAGTTCTTCAAAGGAAACAGGAGAACCATTGTCTTCAGCCCATGGGTGTGCTGCGGGGGACCCTGGAATAGAAGCAGGAGCCCAGTCGCGGAGCTTCGAGTCCAACGAGTGACGGCTTAGAGCTGGCCAAGCCGGACAAACTAGCACAGAGCATGGGAAGACAAAAATGTTGTTAAAGGAAAAGTAGTATGGGGAAGGAATCTGGTATAATAATCTTTAAATGCAATTATGGGGTATTATGGAATTTGTTAACCAATTTTTTTCTGACTCAGCAGCTGACATGCCTTCAGGGGACATCCACTAGCTTCACAGGAATCAGTAGAAGTACTGGTGGGAGAACACGCCCCCGTGTTTCTTTCCCTTATCTTCAGAATGGGGCAAAGTACGTCCACGGGACCTTGAAGGCAGAGGGAGGAAAAAATGGCCCCTACTGTCAAACCTCTTTTGTATGTAGTCTGACTGTGATATCCAGAAACACACGAACAGTTTGAAAATTGCTGAAAATGCAGGGTGCGCGTGAAAGCTGCACTGTATCAAAGAAAGAATCCAAAGGACACATTTTCAAAGGGAAGACTTGCCGGCAAAGAGCACTGCGGACAAATCAACATGAAAACAGTGGCTGATCTAATCGCTGCAAGAGGAACAAATGTTAAGCATCCTCCCTTCAGCCGCCGGCCTATTATCCCTCTGAATACCGAGCCTTCCGATGCTCCCCGCCTCCCTCCAGTTTCAGAAGTGTCAGACAGGAGACACAGTGCCCGCGAAAACCCCTTCCACCGATCCCCTGTTAGCTGGCTGCGTGTTTCGTCCCGCGGTTGCGGTCTGCGCGGGCCGGCGCCGTGTCAGTCATAATTACCACCTGTTCGCGGGCCGCTGCAGGTGCTGTCACCTCTGCGGCGTCAGCGGCAGCGGCAGGAAGCGTGGCGATTGCCCAGGAGCAGCGACTGTCAGGCTCTGGGTTTCAGAGCATAATTGCTGCCTGTGCACAAATAGCCCTGGCCTCTTCCCTCCTTCCCTTCCCGACTCGGGAAGCAGAGGCCCCCGCCGGCACTCAACACTAACTCGCATTCTTCAGGCAGAGGAGATCAGAGGCGCAGCCAATGTCACTTCCGCGCCGTGAGTCGCATCTGAACTCTCACACGGACATGTCAGTCCGTGAAGCAAAAAAAAGTTCAATTTTTATAAACAGCACAGACTGTCACTTCTTGCCCCTGCATTTTAGTGCTGTTTAATGCTGCATGGTTTGTTTTTGTTTTTAACAATGTCATTCTCTGAAGTTTTGGATTCGAGACTTTCATAAAAATGATGTTTGCATTACATATTTGCATCCTTCCTCATTCATTCTAATGCCATAGAGAACAAGCCACAGATAACACTAGATAACAAGTAACCGAGTGCTTGGTAATTGACTGGCTTTGTTTTAAACACTCTCTGCTAAGTATGTAATTTAATCTTCACGACTCCTCTAACAGGTACCATTGCTATTCCCTTTTATGGATGAAAATATCAAGGCATAGCATGGTTAAGTTCTACCAGCTTTTCCTCGACTCTTCCATAATCTTTTCTCGTCTTTTACACGTGGTGCCCACAGTGCTGGCCCTCTCCTCATCAAGCTACCTCCAGTATATGCTGAGAACTCATCTCAAATATCTGTTGCTTGGGAAAGTCCTTCTTGACCTCCTCTCTCAGTCTGAATTAGATACTCTTACCAACTTGATTCATATCCATTGGATAATTCTTATTTATGCTACTGTGATTATTGGTGTTGTGTCTGTTACTTCCTTCTGGGACAGGAATTTATAGAAATTCCCCAAATAAATTGATTTCCTGAGCCAACTGTCTTCTGATTCAAGGCTAATCTGACATTTACAGTAGTTTCTTGTCATATGCCAAGGACTGGTTCCAGGATCCCCGCATATACCAAAATCCACACATACCGCCCCGGGGAACCCACATATACAAAAAGTCAGTTCTCCAGATACTTGGGTTTTGAATGCCAGGAATACTGTGTTTTTGATCCACATTTGGTTGAAAAAAATCTACGCGTAAGTGGACTAGCGTAGTTCAAACCGATGTTGTTCAAGGGTCAACTATATAGACATAATATATACTTCCTCAAGATGCTCCAAAAACAATTTTGTGAGAAAATCAATCTGAGAAATGCTGTCTACTCCCACCTTTGAGACTTACATGCATAGACCATATTAATGTCTGTGAGAAAACTCGTGACCAAGAAAACAGTTAACCTTGGTTTAGTACAGTAGTTTTCCATGGAAGCCACTTTTTATTTTCCTAGCATCTACTAACACCCTGTGGAGCTCCAGAAATGATGAACCGAGGTGAGGAGGATGAGTACTGAGCCCCATCCAGGGGTGGCACGTGGCTTAGGCTCCTCTCCATCGTGTGCTAGGGAGTGAAGGGACCTAGACCTTGGAATTCCAGTTTTGATACTTCAGTTGTAAAATGATGGGCTTTGAGGGGTGGGTGGAAACGGGCCTCTCTCAGTGTGAATAACCAGGATGCTTTGATCCTTTGTTCTGGGATGTCTTCATGTATGAGATCAAGTAACCTTCAGTGGTCAGGGAAACTCCCTTTTCCCCACCCACCCACATCCAGCGGAACAAGTATCTTTGGCCTTGGCTTGGGAGCCAGTTGAATTTGGGCTTGGTCGTTGGCTTGCTCTGGTCATTGAAATGGGAGAGGCATTGAGTCCAAGCGGAAATCTTCCATATGCTTGCATGGTTTGGCATTGTCTCGTTGCTCCTCCCCGCACCTGGAGAACAATTTGTCCTACAGAGGAGCTGCTCCTTCAGCCAGACCTCCAGGACCAGAGACACATGGGGCTGTATCCAGCCAAGCCCGGCCCAGCTAGGTCATGTAACATGAGCAAGAAGTAAATATTTGTTACTGTAAACATGGAAGATTCAGGTCTAGTTTATAGGTTACATTTAGTAATCTACAAATTACATTTGTTTGGCTTCTGAGTCAAAGAAACCAAACAACTTCTCAAAATGAAGAGATAATCAAGGAAATTTACACACTAACATTAAGAAATGGATGTCACTTTTACAAGATGCAACAGAACTGGTTTGCTTGTGTTTATGAACCTGTATCTTTAGTGATCCATACTGCAATACTTATGCATAAAGTGATACAACGTGGGGACAGGGAAGTGGGCAGAGTTATGAACTAAGTAAAAATGCCCAGGAGTCGTTTAATTGTTGCAGGTGGGGAATGTGTCATTAGAATTTCACTACCTTATTTTACTTTTGTGTATGTTTGAAATTTTCCATGGATAAGGAAACTAGAAAGTCAACACTCACAAAAAATTATTCTCTATGGGTTGAAAATTAGTGGAGTACCTTGTTAGGACTGTTAGAATCTTTTAATTTTATAGCATTGCCAATGAGCCATCCCTGCCACAAAAGAATTAGCCCGAGATATCTAACAATCTCCACCATGTCATTATTACCCCTATTTTTCTCGATGGAAACTGAAGCCTATTTGGAGTTGGAACACTAAGAAAGAGAAATGTAGCTCTAGAGAACTCAAAGGATAATTATCCTTTTTGAATATTGACACACTTACATGTTTTTCCAGACGTAGATTTTGTGTAGGCGAAAAGAAAGTGATTTGATTATAAAAGATCCGGTTTCTCCAAATTTTTAGAGGTAAAAACTTCATTAATTAACATCAAGGAAAATGGAGCATCTGCTACTTTTTTGTCAACAGATTTTAATAATATTGAACACTGCTAATTAGATAGAACTGAAATATAGCTCTTTGTATGTTAAATTAAGATGGTTTCTTCTGCTATTTTGTTTCCTACTAAATTTTATTTAAGCTGTGGCAACTCTTCAGAGTTTTCCTCAACCACTTAAGTTAAAGTGATTTTGAATACCAGCAGGTAAAAAGGATGTATGTCAAAAAAATGCTATCGTTATCACTGCTGTGATAGTCACTGTGATCTGGAAGGAGAAGAGTGATATTCCAGCTCAAGGATGTTCTTGCATGTTTCTGAGGTCAGGGGATGAAGCAGGTACATCTCACAGGCTTGAGGTGGAACTGCAAATGCAGCACTGGTTAAAGCCCAAATGAAATAGCTGTTGCAGTAGATGTGAGAGGTCTGGGAGATAGTGGATACTTTTGTTTACCTTTAAACATTGACTATTCTTAACCGGCAGATGGTAGATTACCCATGGATATCTGGATGGAAACGTTGGGCCCAATTTAACCTCAGCTCTAATTCATGAATCAAAATCAGAAGCACTGTTAAACTAATCAGAATCTATTTTGATTATAGGAGGCAGCAGAACAGCACCGTAGGAAGACAGATAGAAATGACGCCAGGTACCGTCAGGCTCAGGTTGGACTTCACTGTGTTTGACTGTATGACTTTCAGCAAATGAGTTAAGCAGCATCAACTTCTTCGTTTGTCTCATGGTGATGGAAAGTCTTGCCATGTAGGAATGCAGTGAGAGGGAATCACATAGCAGTTGTCAAGTTGTCTTCAGAGAAAAGCTCTCAGATTTTCTTGGTTCTCAAACACTGGTATTCCTACAAAATCCACTTGGGTGCTCTTGGTGCCAGTCTTGGGTCGTGACAAGAGTCAATACTATCTGCTAGGTCAGGCCAGGCTCCTGCAGAAAAGCTTCCTATCAGTGGAAAGTTCATTTCTGAGAAATCGGAGCTGAGAATGTTATTAAGCCATACCAGATTCTTAAATCCCTCACCCTCAGTGACTTAATTTTCCTGCAATTCACTTACAGGTCATGGAGTAGGCAGGGAAGCACCATCCCAACACAGCACAGTAGCTCCGATGGCCTGCCACCTCACAGGGGGTCAGTTTTCCCAGAAAAATATGACTCAAGGCCATCACGTACAGTCATGCAAGTTGTGCACTGCACAATTCCAGAGGGTGCAGTCAATGTGAATGGTACTTCTAGGTGTCAGCACTGCGCAGTCTGCTTGGTTGTATGCTGTGGCCCTGAGTTTGCAATCTTTCTTTAGACATAGGGTTCCTAGGGCCTTTTCAAGAAGCCCAGATTCCCAGTGTTGTATGTCTGAATAGCCTCCCCTCCCGTGTGCATCTCCTGGGGTGGCCTGTCCACCATCTTTGACGTGTCCCCTTGGCCATAGAAAAGCTACAACAACTGAAATCTGAGCCTCCTTCCTCCTGTGGATGCCAGTGCTTCCTTCCACATGGGAGCTGGCAGCGTCTCCTTGGGAGTCCCAGTAGAAGAGACTGCCTGACTGGTTTAGCCAGCAGACTCCAGGCTGTGGTCTGTGCTCCTGCATATCCTTCCTTCTGACCTTGACGAGTGGGGTCCTCAGCACTGTACCCCTGATTCACTCAGGGGGCCACTGTTCATGACCACGTGCACATCTCAAGACCCCAAACTCCCCTTCCCTGTGGCTGGTAATATGAGTCACAGTCTCGCCCGTCTGAGTAATGACATTCTGCTCTCTTATTCCACAAGGTGTTTCTCCCAAATCTTTCAAAACATTTAATATCTTATTTGCAGGGAGTCTAAAGCTTTCTTAATTTTTTTCCCTTAAAGGCAAAAGCTTTTAGGGATACATATTTGTTAAAAAGTCTAGAGCCTCCCAATTCTTTTCCTAGAAAGGTAGTTGTGTTCTCTCTCTCTCTCTCTCTCTCTCTCTGTCCTTTAGGGCCTCTAGGCTACCAAATTATCCGAACAACACTTTTTGTCTTTGTTTTGTTTAATTGTAGTTGGCCTTTGGATCTGAATCTGTATCTTAGGACTTGTGGAAAATAGCACAACACTAGAATTCTGGTATAAATCATATACAACTTCACACAAGACTGTCAACTGTCAATACTTGGGGAGCTCCTATTTTGTATTAGGTGCTTTTGGAAATGTAAAAATGTTTAAGATATAGTCCCTGATCTTAATGAGCTTAATATTTTTAATATTAAATGTAATCTATGGAAATGTGTGACTTTTCACTTCTTCAGTGAACAGGTGACTTCCAAGATTTTCTCTTCATGTGTATCGGGATTGTGGGTCCTGCAGGGAAGAAGAATGACGCCCTGGGTGTGCAATCAAGAAAACACAAGGCAACAAAATTATCCCTTAGTAGTGCTTTATAGCTAATAAAACACTTTTTTATCTATTTCCTCCTTGACTCCGCCATAATGCACCCCCTTCCTTTGCCCCACAGCAATACCTGGGGTACCCATGAATGGGACGTTTTCTACTCAGGCTTCAAGCAGTCGGGGGAAGAGACAAATGAGAAAAGTCACCAATCCTAGTGCTGTGTGATGGGTTCGATGTTAGAGGTTAAAAACCAAGTTTCTAAAGAAAGTTGGTTCAGCTCAAGTTAGCCCGAGCTGAGCTCTGCTTCGTGACTGGAAATCAGAGGCATTGTTAAACTAATCGGAACCAAGTTTGGTGTATAAAAGGAAGCAGAACAGCACAATGGAAGGAGGGATGAAATTGGAGTCAGGTAGGTCAAGGTTCAAATCTGAACTTCACTTACTAACCGTGTGGCTTTGGGCGACTTACTTTAAGGTAGGAGTGGGCAGGGGTCAAAGGGCTGGCTTGGGGCAAGCATCCGGAGATGCGTGGTGAAAGACGAATCTTGAAGAGTGACTAGCTGCTGCTCCGGAAGAGGAAGTGCCTGGAAAGGCATTCCAGACACTCACTGGTTCAAAGGCACGGAGGCAGGGAGGTGGGTCGGTCAAGTGGACACAGAGCAGAGGGCCTGGGCTGGTGGAGCTCGGCGGACGCCTATGACAGAGACTCTGTAAGCCACACTCGGAGATCTGGGTAAGCCATGGTAGGACCCTGGCAGGCATGACACATCATTTTCACACTTGCACAATAAATGAGAATGACTTAGGGCTACAAAGGAAGCAGGAAAGCTTCTGTGAAGCCACAGAAGCTGCTGTGGCAAAATTGGCAGTGAGTGTGGAAAGGAGGTGATTGGTCAGGAGAAGTGCAATGTCCTAGCCCAAACCTACTTGGGGTGCACCAGCACGGGCAGGCACTGTAGCTATGCACATCTCATTTAATCCTCAAAGTTGGACGGGTACAAAATGAGACAGGTGTAGGGCTGGAGTTAGCCCACGTAATGCTTTGAGTGAAGTAGGAGAATGCCTCCTAAGGCTAGGAGCATGGCTGAGAGAAGATGGCGACTTAGTGCCTGAAACCCCACTCTGGTCACACGGCTCAGCAAGCAGAGGATTTCGGCTCTCCCTTGCCTCTTCTGCTGGGTGCCTTTGTGTAATGCCAAACCATTCATCGTGCATGACAACCTGTCAAATGAGGACCCCAAAGCCAGCAATGTTCATTAATTAGTTTGTCCCAATAACGCCTAGTGAGAGAAAGCCAGGATTTGCATCCTGGTTGCCAGCTACTTCGAAAGCCCACGTTTGTCATGGTGTGGGAGGTCTTCGTATGCCAACTTTTATAGATAAGGAAACTGAAGCTCCAAGGATTTAAAGCAATTTACCCCTGACTGGAAATCAGGAGTAGTGTAAGGGAAAATGAAACTCAAGATGTCTGTCTCCAAATCTCACTCACTTTCCTAAAATCAAATTAACCTCAGTAATTTTAAGTGGCAAAAATATGATAGAATGCAAGAAATTGTGGGCCAGTAATTCAGGGGTTGAACATGGATGAATTGCTTTAAAATTATCAACTGTATATCTCAGAATATGACTTTGAAGCAATTAAATTGTCATCACATTTCTGGTGGTCATATTTCGAATGCTGAAAAAAATGCTTAGCTTGAAAATTTGAGACTTCTTTCCCCTTAGCATAACTGGGTAGCATTACCTATAAAACAGAGGGCAATTTCACATTATTACAGGAGTTATACCAAAAAAAACCTTGGGTACAACTAGCACAGTAATATTTGTGAAAATGACCCCTATCTTGTGGAGATTTCCCATTGCCTGTGGTCCATGGTTGCTTATTCAGATGCTCACTTCAAGAGGTACGTGCATCTGCTTTGAGGTGTGATGACAACTCTGTGTCCTGACCTCCTGTGTCTTTTCACCCTCGGAATACAGAAAGCAATGATGATGATGCTAAAATGCCTGTCTTCTAAAAACTCGTACATTCTTTCTAGATAAAAACTGATAATTCATTTTTTCCCCATAGCATCTCTGAGACAAACCATTCTCTTACATTCATTTTATGATGAAACTGAGATTTGGAAAACTCACGATCCGTACGCCATGATGCCAGTGGTGGGGCGATAATGAAGATTGCTTATGGCGTGTTCCTTTGTGGGTGAAAGAAACACACACTTGTGTGCTCTCTCGGATACTGACGAGGACCCAGTGCAGTAGGATGACGATGGTTCTGTCTTCACAGATGAGGAAACGCAGGCTCAGGAAGCTTGCGTTCATTCACTCATCCATTCATCCATTCAGTAAGTGCTTAGTGGGAGCCTGCTACGGCCAGGGCCTGTTCGGGTTGTCGAGGACACAGGTGTAGACAAAGGAGACAAACGTCTGCCCTCAGGGAGTTTATAGTCCTGATGGCTGGTACATTTGACTGCTAAGGCTGCCATAACAAAGTACCACGAACTGCGCTGTTTCAACAACCAAAATGTATTTTCTCTCAGTTCTGGAGGCTGGAAATCCAAGATGACAGGTCTCGTTTCTCCTGAGGCCTCTCTTCTTGGAGGTGGCTGTCTTCTCCCTGTGTCCTCACATGCCTTTCCTCTGTGTTTACACATCCTTGTGTCTCTTCAGGTGACCAAATTTCTCTTCTTATAAGGACACCAGTCAGATTGGATTAGGGCCCACTCGACAGACTCATTTTACCGTAATCATCTCTCTGAAGGCCCTATCTCCAAATAAAGTCACAGTCTGAGCAACTGGGGTTTAGGGCTTCAACGTATAAATTTTGGGGGACACAGCTCATCCCATGACACCCGCCTAAAGCCACACACATGGCAAGTAGGAAGCCTGGATTCATCTCTGCTCTTCTGACCTATTATCAGAACCTAAAACCTATTGCCGCTTATCTACCAGAGCAAGACCGGAAACAGCACTGCTGGCCTGCAGGGTCATGTGTGTGCACGCATGGGGCATGTTCGTGTGTTGTTAGCAACAAACTACTTATATGAAGGGTAAGTTTGTACTTCAGGGGCTTGGATAACAGTTTAGGGTAGCTGATCTCCCAAAGCTCCCCAGAACTTTCCGATTCATTGCTCAGATCTCACCAATTATTTCTTCCCCTTCAGCCGTCAGCTCTTGAACATTTGGTTTCTTCTGTGTCTTTTTCCATGACTTCAAAATTCACACCATTTAAAAGTAGTAGCTTCAACTATTCTTCAAACCAGAGCTTCTTTCTCTTTGACTTGAAGACTTTTTGCTTTGATACCTTCAAATGTTTTCCCCTTCCACACCAAGCAGTGAATGCTCGCTGGTGATTTAGCTTTTCAAATACCTTCGTAATCATACATTTTGTGCTTATTTATTTGTTCTTTTCTCAGTTTTAACTGTGCATCTTTGCCTGCTATGCTGGAATAAACAAGGTTATTAACTGAATGATATATTTTTTAATGTCTTCGGAAGTTCTATTGCTTTTTTTAAATGCTTCTTCTAAGCACAAGGCAGATCTGTACAACTGAAATTTCCAATCTGTGCTCTCAGTTTACTGACTGTGAAATAAAACAGCTTTTGCGTTTGGTAACCTTGAAGTTCTCAGGGTACTTTTACCTCCAAGGCTGGGTAAGTGAGTGTTTTCAAGTGACTTAAGGAGACCAGAGGAGGGAGACGGTGCACAGGGAGTGAGCCTGGTTTTTACATGAAATAAAAAGAAGACTTAGGATATTTAAAACTCAAATTAAGAGAAGTAAGCAGAAGTGAGGAGGAAAAAAAAACTAGAGGGGAATAATTTTATAATTTACGATGCACATGATGCATTTCAGTATTGTAATACACACAGAAGCTCTTAATTTTCTAATATATTCAATAGCTCATGGTGCTTTTTTTCTGGAAGGAGTGCAGGTGACTTCACATGTATCCTCTTTCTTTCCCTCAGGTATCACCTTTGCATGCGGCAGAGCCATCTCTAGGATAGAGTAGAACCACTAATTAACAGAAAATAATCGGACTCCTTCAATGATGAGTAGAAAAAAAGATACTTGGGATCCAATGAATAGTAAGGCACTCGTTCTGGCAAATGAATTCTGGCCTAGCTGTTAACTAAATTTGTCACAATAACAACAATTTTAAAAAGTCTTTTATTCTGTTTGAATAAAGACGAAAATAGTATCCCAAGTATCTGGGGCTGTACTTCTTTAAATTTGTACTTTCTTCATAGACCTAGCCATTTTGAGGCTTGAAGCTTTTCTGGGCAAATAATTCTGTGGTGCCCTATTTTTTCATAGGATGAAAAAGTTCATTTTAGATACATACAGTGACCTTTTGCTGTCTAAATATTCAGCAGACACTAGTGTGATTTCCTGAACCAAATAAGACTGGAGTTTTATGAGACAAGCAGGGGTCAGCAGGCTTTTTCTATAAAAGGCCAAATAGTAAATATTTTGGGATTTGTGGGTCATAGGGTCTCTATCTTTACTCACCTCTGCCTTCGTAGTGCAAAAGCAGCTGTAAACAACATGTCCAGTTGACCCTTGAAAAACACAGTGGTCAGGGGCACCGAACCCAGAGCATTTGAAAAAAATATGTTAACTTTTAACTCCTCAAAAGCTTAACTACTACTAGCCTACAGAAGCCTTACTGATAGTCCGGACAATCTACTAACAAGTATTTTGTATGTTAGATGTATTATATATTGCATTTGTATAATAAAGCAAGAGAAAAGAAATATTAAGAAATATCAGAGGGAAAAGAAATATATTTGCTATTCATTAAGTGAAAGTGGGTCATCGTAAAGGTCTTCATGCTCATTGCCTTCATGTTGAATAGGCTGGGGAGGAGGAAGAAGAAGGGTTGGTCTCATTGTCTCAGGGGTGGCAGAGGTGGAAGAAAATCCTCCTATAATTGGACCCATGCAGGTCAAACCCTTATTCCTCAAGGTCAACTGTAAATGAATTGGTGCGGCTGTGTTCCAATATAACTTTTGTTTATGGATACTGAAATTTGAACTATGTGTAATTTTCAGATGTCACAAAATAGGACTTTGACTTTTTTCTAGCCATCTAAAAAATGTAAAAAATATTCCTAGCTTGTGGGCTGCACAAAAACGGACTATGCACTTTTATTTACTGACCCTCAGGATGAGGCATCAGTGGTTGCGTTATGCTATAGGGATATGTCACATGACTGATTCTAATCAGTGAATTAAGGTAGTGATTCTCACCTAAACATTAATACACTGAAATATCTAGATAATTGAGTTGTAGTATCAGGACTTAGATTTTCTGCCACATGTAACCAAAATCAGAACGAGAACTGCCTAGTTCTGTCAGGTTCTAGTTCTATTTACTCTGTGTGGTAGAGATGTGATTTTTTAAAATGTCTTTTCTACCATATTCTTTTCCCTACTCCTTCCTCCCACTAACGGAGATTCTTTTCCAGCCCAGCTCCTGGGTCTTTTCTGATCTTGAATTGGGAGAAAGATAGGACCCTAGAGGTGCAGAGAGTGCAGGAAGGACAGAGCCAGACAAGCAAAGCTGCTCTACCTGTGAAGATTTGAGGACGTGAGAAGACGGGGAATCCTTATGGTTGCGATTGTGGGGTCAGTTTTGAATTTTAGACTGTGGGAAGCTGAGTAGAAGAGAAAAGAGGGAAGGGGGAAAGGAATTTGAGTAGTGTTGTTGGGTATTATTAATTAGCTCTTTTTTGATGTGCTTCTAGAAGCATAAGTAAAGATTAGAGTTCCCTTTTAAAGCTTACGTATTGGCTGCTGGGCTGTGTGTCTTTGTTAAGATTCCTTCCAGAGACCAGGCCACACGAGGCCTCAGATTTATTAGTTATATAGTTGTCTAAAATATCATAAAAAGAAGAACACCACATGCACAACGCAGCATACTTGATTTTTATTTACTCTTTTCTAGATAACTTGGAATTACTAAATATTTCATGAACTTTGACAAAGAGTGTACAACTTGCACAGGGGCTAGAGTTGCCAAAAGATAGGTTAATTAGCATTTTAGCTTGGGCTTTGAGGGTAAGGATTGTTCACTTATCCTAAGAAGAAGGTTTGAGACTTTGTTTTGGTTTCCGGGTACAATAGTTCAGCAATCTTAGTTGAATTCCTCATTTGAGTAATGTGTTCTCTGATAGATCTAAGAATATTAAGAAAGTAATTAATTTAAAAATGCAAGTATCGTTTTATAAATTAAGAAGTATCTATTTATGTGCACAGACTCAGTAGAACTATAACATATGATTCTTATCCACTAAGGGCCTTCTGTCTACTTAGTTTTGATAACATGAAAAGGCAAAAAAGAGATTCTAAAAATGAGGGCAACATAGCATCCTGTCTCATAAATATAAATATCTGCAGATATATAAGATACCATAAATTATTTTGAGAAGCTGTAAAAACTTCCATTAGAAACTTTATTTGAAATGCGTAACAACAATAAAAATCTGTGGAATGAATGAATGAATGAATGAATGCAATAGCCCGTCTTCACTTTACCTTGGGCCTGAAGCTAGGGTTAGGATTCACTCAGAAAAGACAATTGCTCTTGCTAAGAGATTTGGTTTCTTCCTTATAGATTTCTTGATTGGCTGACACCTTCCACATGCTTTTCTAGATAACTTGGAATTTATCACAGCACAGAAATAACTATTCAAATGCAATTACACTTTAAAATAATTTAATAACTCAAAGGAAACATCTAAAGAAATGAAGTTGATTTTCTCAGTTCTTCTAAAGCTCAGGCAGCAATCAAATTATCACCAATATCCTCACCAATAAGGACAAAATAGTTTTGAATAATCAGACACTTTGCAAATACATGAAATGTTACCCCTCAAAGCTCTATCCATTGCTTACCATCTGGAGATGGAAGAAGATTTTGATTGAGATGGTCTATGATCACACTGGTACACTATGTTTGCTAATCCCAATCCAAATACTGAGTGGTATCATCGGAGATACAGTTGCTTATAATAGTAGAGCTAAGCTTATGCGTAGCTCACGTAAATGGCCCCAGACAATACAGTATATTGATACTTACTCTTTGAGTATGTTGAGGCAGCAATTACTGTATAAACTGTGTAAGGCAAATTCATCTTCTGCTCATATGGGGAAAGGCTCATGTATACCACGAAAGGCTAGAAATGTGCTGAATCTGTCACTTATATTCTATTTACATTTTAAATACATCAGGAGTCCCCTGTCTGTATTTTCTCTAGCTCTCCAAATGCTACCCGCTGATGGATAGTTTCTATTCATAGGCCCAGAATTGAATCAGTCAGAGCAGAGGTAGGATTCCAATTTCCATCATGTGACTGGATCTTCAATTAGTCTTGGTGCCAACAGATTTAGTGACTCATATTCTGGGGTTGCCCTGGATGTTCTTGTAGCTTGAATACTCATTTTGTTTTCCAAGTTGAACTTTTGTTTAGATTGCTTGTTTAGCACTTGTCTTCTTTCCTGAGACGGGAGGCTTGTTCTGAATTCAGGCTCTGCTTGGTGGGGCCCTGATACCTTATGAGAGGATGGTAGAGCACTACCTTTGAATACTGAAAAAAAAAAAAGTCAACCTAAAATTCTATAACCAGCAAAATTATTTTTTGAAAACAAAAGCAAAATAGGAAATTATTCACACACATAAAAGCTAAAAGAATTCATCACCGGCAGAGCAATGTAAAAAATGTTAATGGTAGTATTTTAGTCAGAAGAATAATATCAGGTGGATATATGGATTGATATAGAGAAATAAAGAGCACCAGAATAGCAAAGACATGAGTAAATAGGCAAGTTGTTATTTATTATTTAAAAGTCTTTAAAATATAATTGAATGTTTAAACAAACATAATAGCAATGTATATAAAAGACATTTGGCAACATTAGCATAAAGGCCATGATCGGAAAAATGGAAGGTTCTTATACTATAAAAGGAAAGATATAAAATATACTTTATGTAGACTTGATAATTTAAAAGTGTATACTATAAACTCTGCAATCACCACTACAATAACAATATATTCACACCTAATGAGCCAACAAAAGAGATAAAATGAAATTTTAAAAACAATCCAATAAAAAAGGGAGAACAGGAAACAGATGGAACAAACAGAAAAAAAAAGCAAGATTATAGACATAAGCATATTGAAAGTCACATTAAATTTTAATGGTCTAACCATTAACCACCACACAGATATTATGAGATTGTTTACAAAAGCAAGACCCAACTGTATGGTGTTTTCAAGAAACAATTTAAATATGAGGAAAAAATAGATTAAAAGGAAAAGGATGAAAAAAATATAAATATTATAAATAATATAAAACAATGTAACAGTTAAAGGAAATCTGGAGGGATTATATTGTTATCAAAGTATATTTTAGAGCAAAAACTATTATTAGGGACAAAGAAGATCATTTCATAATAAAGGGGTCATTTTACCAAGAGGACATACAGTGCTACATGCACATGCACCCAATAACAGAACTTCAAAATACATGAAGCAAAACTGATAGAGCTACAAGGAAAAATAGACAAATTCATAACTATTTCAGAAATTTTAATATCACTCTGTCAATAATTGATAGAACAAGTTGATACAAAATCAGGAAGGACACAGAAGATGAACAACGCTATCAACCAAACCTGACCAATTGATATTTATAGAACTCCATCCAATAGCAGCATTATATTTATTATTTTTAAACATGCACAGAGCATTTATCAAGATAAATCATATTCTGGGTCATAAAACAAGTCTCAATACACTTAAAAGGATGCAAGTAATATAAAGTAGTTTTTTGATTGCAGTTGAATTAAACTAGAAACAAAGAAAGATCTCTGGAAAGTCCTCAAATATTTGAAAACTAATTAACACAGTTCTAAATAACTCATGGGTTAAAGAAGAAATCAGAAGTAAAATTAGAAAGTACTTTGATTTGAAAAAAATTGAAAACATAATATATCAATATTTGTGGGATGCAAAGTCACATTTATGGCAAAACTTGTAGCATTAAACACTTATTAGAAAAGAAGACATGTCTTAAATTATCACCTCAGCTTTCATCTTAAGAGATAAGAGAAAGAAAAACCACTGCACATATATTTGGAATGACTAAATTTAGAAAGACAGACAATATCAAGGTGGTGAAGATGTAGAGGAACTGGAATGCATAGGAAATGCTGGTGAAAATACAAAATGATGCAATCACTTTGGTTTCTTAAAACCGTAAACACACACTTACAATATGACGCAACAATTCTATTCTAAGGCATTTACCCTAGAGAAAAAGAAGCATATGTCCACAGAAAGACTTCTAGAGGAATATTCACAGCAGCTTTATTCATAAACAACCAGTCATAAACTGATGAATGGATAAAAAAATTGTGGCATGTTCTTATAGTGGAATGTTACTCCTCAATAAATACGATGAGTCATTGATACACATGACAGAGATGAGTGCCAAAGTAAACATGCAGAGTGAAAAAATCCAGACCAAAACAAAAAGGGTACAGAGTTTGTGATTCCATTATATGAAATTCTAGAAATAGCATCCTAATCTGCAGTGACTGAAAGCAGATCAGTGGTTTCTTGAGGAGGAAGGGAAGAGCAGAGAAGGAAGGGACAACAAAGGAGCAAAGTGGCTTTGGGAAGAATGGATGTGTTCCCTGTCTTGGTTGCGGTGATGATTTCGTGGTTTTATGCACATATCAAAATTACGCACTTTAAATATGTGCAATTTATTGTTTTTCACTTGTACCTAACTCATCCTCCAAAAGAAATCTGCCACTGTATTTTTCTAAAATACCAATTGTTGTGTAAAATTTTCCACTTAGGAAAAACTTAAACAACACTCAGTGTTAGGAGCAGGAAATGGAAACAAATCAGACACAGTTTTGCCTTCAATGAGCTTTCAGTCTTAGAAAAAATATATGGAAGCAACTTCTATGCAGTGCTTGGTAATCTGTAAAATATTGATTTTCACAGCATTAGCTCATATGAGAGTGATTATTTTTAATCTAAGATATTAATTATGTTTCAAAGGGATATATATATATATATATATATATATATATATATATAGGGGGTGTGTATAAAATAAGGCTTTGGCCTTACATGAGATGCTGGGAACAGCTAATGTTGTCTATGTGAAACTTGTTTCTGTTTGGTGCAGGAGCTGGATGTCCCTGTATGCAGGAAGAGAAGATGGCCACAGACAGGAAGAAGGAGTAGACTGGAACCTGAGCTGGTCTTTCACCACCTCTAAGCCTATAACTTTGACAGTAGGGGTGTCCTTCACTATGGAGCTAAATGCATATCTGGTCCAGAAATCGAGTAAGTCAGGCCTATGTTGAGCCACTAAGGCAATAAATAAGAGATAGCATGCAAGTCACATATATTGCCCCAAGCTCTGTTTTCGCCTTCCAAGAGTAAAAAGCAAGATGGCTTCTGCCCAGCTGCTGCCTTCCAAATCTTGTGCAAAATGTTACTGTGGATCAGAAAGGGAATTCCAAGGACGTGAAGTTCAGTTTATCTATGTTGATGTAATCAAACCATACACACACGTATATGTGTATATATGTATATGCATGTACATGTATATTTATTTGTGTATATGTGTAGTATATATCATATATGTAGTTACATGTTTAGTACTTTTTGGAGAAACTGTACTATTAAGCAAAATGACCATTACTGAGCATGTCCTATGTGCTGAGCTCTGTGCTGATTGCCTTACATACATTATATAATTTTATCCTTAAATAATTCTACAAATATATAACATTGTCACCATTTTGTAGATGAGGAAAACGAGGGTAGAGAGCTTAACTGACTTGTCCAAGATTAGATGTGTGCAGGCTATAGAGCAGGGTACAAACGCCAAAGCAGGGTACAAACACTTAACATGTGCTCCAAACCCACATGGCAATTCAGTGAGATGAGAATAAAAAATAAAACTAAAAAACATATAAATAGTAAATTACCAGAACATATTTAAATAACCATTTACAGAATTTTTAAAACATGGCAATGCTAAACAAATTGAAAATCCTCTGAAATAAATAACCGCTCAAATCATATTTTAAAGATTTTAATCTCGTCTGTGTAGTACTCTCTCTAATTTGCACTGAGTATACACATTCCTAAAATATATGCCAACAACATGCAAATGTTTACTGACTTCAACTTACACAAAAGAAAAAAAAAAGAGGAATCAGAATAGCCATGTGGAGGAGAGGCAAGGGGAGGGAATGCGACAGAGGGAGAGAAACACAGGCGAGAGACAGAGAGACAGAGGCACAACGCAGAGAAGAGGCCCGAAGCTGAGGGCGAGATATGCAAATGCTCATTGACTCTGTAATGAAAAATCTTCTTATTAAACTGCGCTTTATCTGGGAACAGTCTTCCTTTTAGGAGCATATCCAAGCAGAGATAAAGGCGTCTTACTATACTCATTAAACTGTGCATGGCTTGATGCAATCAGACTTGTGTAATTTGCATATGGAGCAGTTTAATCTAGCTCACCCTGCCTCGCACCTATTGTTAATCATGCCCAGCTTCCTCCCTCCTTCCCCACTCCTCCTCCACTAACCCTTTGATTCAAACAGATAAATGAACAGACATAAGGACATCAACATCTTTGTGAGTGATCAGCAGCCTTGTACTTTCAAAATATCCCCTGGTTTGTGGATTATGTCTCCGTTGACATTCCACAGTTTGATGGTGTCCGTCCATCTGATTTAGAGAAGGCGGTACATGGACAAATCAAGATGACAGAAAATCTTTATTAATATACATCACAGGGCTAAGTCTCTGTTATTCTTTAGCTATAAATAATAGGATAGGTATTCTCACCTTACTTATTGAATGGAACCTGCTTTCAACAAAGTATCTTTGAGTTAGGATGCAAGGTTTTGACTGCGTAAGGAGACTTTTAAGAATATATGGAAACTTTGTAACTACTCCTTGGCTGTTAAGTAACTTGCAGTTATGAAGATGGCTACAATTTGATATTGGATGTGTTTGTCTCTAATAAGTATGAGAAAAACTATTCAGTCATATGACTGCCTGTTATTTGTGTTAAGGGGACAGGGTATGGAAATTGGGAAAAGGGAATCAGTGTAAGGTTTACTCTACTTCCTCTCAAATTTGACATCATTCCCCAAATCCCAACGCTGTCTTCTAGCTACCTCTCATCCTTCCCATCACCCACACTCTTCCAGGGTCAGAGGCAGAGGAGGAACATAGGAGAGAAGATGGAGGGATATTTCTCTGGAGTGAATTGCATCATTCAGGAATGACAGGGAGCAGCTAAAGTGTCCGTGAAAAATCCTTAATCACACCCTCCCGATAATGGCATAGGGTTATGTTGCTGCCTGAGAGTGAGGATCCGCCCTCAGGAAGCATGGGAGGAAGTCAGTGAATACAGTCATACAGTCATCCGATGTTAACCAAGGGGCTATTTTCTGAGAAGTACATCCATAGATGATTTCGTCGTCGTGTGAACACGATAGAACGTACTTACACAAACCTAGATGGTAGAGCCAACTACACACCTAGGCTGTGTGATATGGCTTATTGTTCCTAGGCTATACACCTGTACAGCATGTGACTGGACTGAATACTGTAGACAACTGTAACACCATGGTAACTATTTGTGTATCTAAACACAGAAAAGGTACAGTAAAAATACCGCATAGAAGATGAAAAGTGGTCACCTCTGTAAGGAACTCACCATGAATGCAGCCTGCAGGACTGGAAGTCGACTCTGGGTGAGTCGGTGATGAGCGAATGTGAAGGCCGAGGACATCGCTGTGCACTGTTGTAGATTTAACAAATGTTGTACATTTAGGCTGCCCTATACTTATAAAAAATATTTTTTTTTCTTCAGTAATAAATTAACCTTAGCTGATTGTAACTTTTTAAAACTTTTTGACTTTTGTAATAACACTTAGCTTAAAACACAAACACACTGTACAGCTGTATAAAAATATTTTTTTGTTGTGTCCTTATTCTAGGAGTTTTTTTCTATTTAAACATTTTTAAATTAAATTTTTATTTTTAAAACTTTTTTTTAAAACCTGAGACACCAATAGACGTTAGCCTAGACCTACACAAAGTCAGAATCATCAATATCATGGTCTTCCGTCTCCACCTGTTGTCCCACTGGAAGGTCTTTGGGGCAATAACATGCATGGAAACATCATCTCCTGTGATAACAATGGCACCTTCTGGAATACCTCCTGACGGACCTGCCTGAGGCTGTTTTACAGTTACTTTTATTTTTTCATCACTAGACAGAATACACTTTAAAATAACAATAGAAATAATCCATAAAAAGTATAGTATAGTAAATACATATATGAACATATATCAGTAACAGTAATATAGTAACATATTTATTATCATTGTCAAGTATTACGTGCTGTGCGTGTGTTCGGTGCTGTGTGTGCTAGGCTTTCTGTGATTGGCAGTGCAGCAGGTGTGATGCGTCAGCATCACCACGGACGCGTGAATGATGTGCTGCTCTACATTGTTACAGTGGCTTTAACGGTACTGGATGATGGGAATCTCTCAGCTCCACTGTACTCTCACGAGACCACCATTGTGTATGCAGTCTATTGTTGACTGATACATCTTTATGCGATGCATGACTGTGTCTCAGGGGCAGGACTGAAACATTTAGAAGTGTCAGGCAAATAACACTTAAAGTTTAAAGGGTTTAGTCCAATCTGTATAGGACTCTACTTTGCTCTGTGTCTCCCCAGTCTGAGAAGGTCAGGTTGGATACTGGGTCAACACATACTCAAATGGCAGGTGAGACAAGGGAGTTGTGGTAAGCGTGGATGAGCATAAATCCTCTCCTGCTGTCTGGACAGCCCTCCGGAGGGCAAGCCCCCCTCCTGCACTTTGAAAAGGTGAGAAAAGAATAAATAAAAAGCCATTCCAGGCTTTGGGAAACTGTACACTTGGAGGAAGTCCCTTGAATTATGATGGAGTACAGCAAAGAGTGAGTTCTTCCCAAGAGAGATGATGGTGGTTATCTTTTTCTTAGAATACTGAACCTGCAACTCTTTCTCTATAGTGTTCACTGATTCACCAACATTTGCTTTCTTCCTTCCCTTCTGTGTCTTCAGGATGTAGAACTAAATACAATAGGAAACACCTGAAGTCTGAAGTTAAATATGTTTGGGTGTCCAAATCTTGTCCTACATATCCAGCCAAATGATAGGGTAGCAACAATAACAATAGCAGTAACAACAATAGACGTTTGTTGAGTATGCACCAGGAACCAAGCTAAACGCTCTCCATGAATTACCTCATTTAGTTTCCCCCAAACACTTAGGCTGTTATTATTATCATACCTATTTTTACATTTGATGTGACAGGCTTGGGAAGGTACCTTAGGTACCTTGATCAAGATCATTCAGAAATTTGTTGGTTTTGGCTTTTGTTTTTTCTTTCTTCTGTTCTTTTCTTCTTTTCTTTCTTTCTTTCTTTCTTTCTTTCTTTCTTTCTTTCTTTCTTTCTTTCTTTCTTTCTTTCTTTCTTTCTTTTCTTTCTTTCTTTCTTTCCTTCCTCCCTCCCTCCCTCCCTCCCTCCCTCCCTCCTTTCTTTCTTTCTTTCTTTCTTTCTTTCTTTCTTTCTTGATGATGCCTTGCTCTGTCACCCAGGCTGGGTGCAGTGGCACCGTCATAGCTCACTGCAGCCTCAATCTCTGAGGCTCAAGTGATCCTCTTGCCTCAGCCTCCTGAGTTGCTGGGATTACAGGTGCGTGCCACCACGTCTGGTGGTTTTGGCTTCTAATAGCCATCTCTGTGCCTCTGCTGCCTGTTAGCCCCTGACTTCCAGCTGAATAAATGAATGGATCAATGAGTTTTCAGGAGAGCAATTTGTAGTGCCTCCTTTTCTGCCTACCTCTCACTGCCACGTGTGACTACAGAAGCAGTGGGGGCAAAGCCTTTGTTTACATGTGTCTGGTACACCTGGGGCAGATATGCAACCTGAGTTCATCCTATCATGTTGTCTCCCCAGAATGTGAGTCCTGGTCACACAATGCAAAGCACGATCGGAGGACAGATTCGCCACAGCAAAGGTGCAGCCTTGTCTGTGATCCAAGGTGTCCAGGGGCTGGGATTCCCTTGGTTCCTGCCTGCTTTCCAAGTCCAGCCTTTGTGGCTTTCACTGATTCTAGGCACCCCAGATATCCTCTTTTTAAAAGGCCCCTTTTCAACACAGCTAAACAACAACTGATACCTTGATCCTTAAATTCAGGGCATGAGTTCATTCTCCCACAGATAAGAGGTCTTCATTCTTAGGTCATGATTTGGTGATATCCTTTATTCATTTCCTTGCTGTTCCTATACAAGCCCTATCTATTTGTGAAGTTCCAGCTCAAATACTCTCATGATGCCTTGGCTAACACTCTTGTCTGTGAGGACTTTGCGTTGCTATAATCTATTATACCCCAAGTGGAGCTGAACTGTGGAGCACCAACACTCTGCTTGTGCTCTGCAGTGCGGGAGAGCTCTCCTGGAAGTGTATGCTCATCGATTCAGTCATTTATTCAATGGTATTTATTATGCGACAGAACTTTAGTAGGTGCTGGTGACAAAAAGGGAAATATACACTTTAAACATGTGATGTGTGTTTCCAAAGAGGAAGTAAGGGAAAGCGTGGTGGGAAGTTCAACCTCCTCTGGGACCACAGAGGGGCCCATGAGGTATGTGAAATCTCTACAATGTAGTAGTGAGTGCATATTTGAGTTTTTCTGAAACAGGTCTCCGTAATTGTCATTGGATTCTCTAAGAGCTCCATGACCCCCCAAAATGTTAAGAACCCAAACTCAAGTGTACCTGCTTCTCTGTCCTTTCAGTTAGTGAAATCTCTTTGAGTTGGGGAACCGAGTCTTACAATTCTCTTCCACTGCCCACATGACCTACTTCTACTGCGAAGCGTATAGCAGGTTCTCACTGCATTCTTATCCGTTACTGAGGAACCCTGAGAAATGAAAACTTTGCTTCAAAATGTAGGTCAAATTTCCCCTTCTTGTCATAGGATTTTCTAAAACTCAAATTTAATCATCATGTGTGTTGTTCAAAATCATATTCTTTAGAATTGTATTGCCTAAGATAAATTGCCTGGTGGTGAGAAATTAGGATCCCTTTTAATTTTTTGATCACAAGTTTAGTCTGAAAGCGGCACTGCCAGTGACAGCTGACCCTCCATTTAGATACCAGGCTGCTACCCCACACATCTTCTGTGACCCTTCGCGATGAGTAGCAGGTACAAGCATTTTAATTTCAGCCTTGCCTTGGTAGGTAACCAGCCCTGCTTCTTCTGCCTGCCAGCAAGCTGGGAAGAATACGAAATGCCCTTTCTCATTCATAATGATTGCTCTCAGGCCTCTGGGAGATCTGATTGAAAAACTGAGTCCTTCTGGCCAGACTGGGAATCTGGAAATTAGCTTTTTATAGTTTCGAGAAGCCTTGGAATGAAAGAAGATGTTAGGAGAACAAGTGGCAACCAGGTCAGAATCAATATTTATTGGCTTATTAAAGGAAGGGGGATGTTGGGAACAAGTATCTCTCCACTTGTGAGGACTGGGAAATAGAAGTCTATGTATGCCAACTGCTGCCTGCCTGTGAATCCCAACTGTTGGGGTCGAATATTCTCATTTTTCTTATATTTACAGTATTTGAAATTTCTCATTTAACATTCCACCTGGCGTGTGTATTAGCCATTCAGGTGTTAACATGGGAATTATTACACCCAAAATAATTTCTAATTTTTGTTTCTTCTCTCTCTCTAAACTCTCCCTTTCCCCAGCATGCCTGCCTTCCCTCCCTTCAGCATTTACCTCTCTGGGGAACATGCTGGTAGGATGTTCATCATCAAAGACAGCCCTTCTCTGTGTTACAGAAGACATGGATGGGCTCTCGAATCAGTTTCTCCCTCTATTAAGGTACCTGGAGACTGAGGGTTCTAATGAGTGTGGTTTTCCAGGAGGTGTGAAGAGTGCTGGGAGAGTGTTCTCTTTCACCTTTCCTTTCAACACCAATGAAAATCCCTCTCATTACTGCTGATGCTAGAAATTTCTCCCTAAGATGCTGTCTTTTGGATCAAAGTGTTCTCTTGGGGAGAGAGAGGTGATGTACTGAATCTCACAGGAGCCTTGGCACACCCGATTACTTCATGCAATTCAAACATTTGACGTGACTTTTACTGAGAAGCTAGTCTGTGCCTGCCACTGTGCTACGTGCTTTATATTAATCCAAGCACATCATTCTCTCAGGTTCCCTCATTACATCAGTTTCATAATTGGCTCAAAAAATTTTCTGAGGACAATTTAGGTAACAAGCAACATGACCAGAATTTGATGCCAGTCTAACGTGGCTTCAAATGTAAGGTGTTTCCACTATACAAAATGAAATAAAACCACAAACACTATACATAAGGTACTTAGATAAAAAAAATTAGTCCTTTCAAGCATCTACTCCCCTCAATTTATATTAGGGCAGATCATCAAAAACTGTAACACCTGAATATTATTGGGGAATTGAAGGGATTCAGTCATTCAATAATATTGAGTGCCTGTTATGTGCCAGGAACTTTTCTAGTTGCTGGGAATATAACAGTCAACAAAACAAAGACTCAAAGTCTCTGCAATGCTTACATTTTTTATATATATAGTATATTAGAAGTTTACTATTGCTATGGGGAAAATAATCAGGGAAGAGCAATAGAGCAAAGGGGTGGATTGTAATTATAAATTATTAGTAGGAGGCCATGTAGCCTTCACTGAGAAGGTGACAGTTGAGCAGATATGTAGGAGCAAGTCATGAACAGAGAGCTCTGGGCAAAGGGAAGAGCTGACGCAAGACACATAGGCAGCGGCATGCTGGGCGTGGTCAGCAAGGCAGGCAGTGGAGCTGGGTGAGAAATGGGGAGGAGATACTAGAAGATGAGATCAGCGAATTCATGATGAAGGGGGAGATTACTCAGTTGCTGGCAGGCCACAGAGAGGATTTTGGTTTCTAACCTGAGAGAGATGAGAACTCATTACAGGATTTTAAGCAGAGGAATGACTTCACTTGAGTTCCTTATGGTAGGATCACACTGGTTGATGTATTGTCTGCAGTCTGCAGAAAGCAAAGATAGAGGCAGAAAAACCTGTCAAAAGGTGATTATGGTTACTCAGTTGAGACATGATATTAACTCAGATCAGGTTAGTTGTAGTGGAGGGGGTGAGAAGTAATTTTATTCTTCGTACATCTGGAAGATAAAGCCAGTAGGATTTGTTGACCAGCTGTGTGTGTGGGGGGGCGGCAGGTGACAGAAAGCAAAGCATCAAGGCTAACTTCATGATTTTTGTCTAAATATTTGAAAGGATGAAGTAGCCCTTACTGAGATGGTACAGATTTAAGCAGGAACATCAGGGATTTCCCATTGGATATGCTAAATCTGTGATTCTGCTAGATATCCAAATATTAATAGGCAATTGAATATTTGAGTCTGGAGTTAAGGGGAGATATCGCAGCTGATGATAAAAGATTGGAGGTCATTAGTGTAGGTATTTGGTATTTAAAGTAAAGGAATAGATAAGAAGAAATTCAAGGACTGAGCCTTGGAGCACAACAAAAATAAAAGGTTGAAGAAATGGTTGGAGAGATGTGGGAGAAAAAGCAAAGGACAGTGGGCATTAGGAAAACCAAGACAGTTTGTGTCATGGAAACTCAGTAAAGAAATTGTTCCAAGCAAGTGGAGGTGGTGCTGAAGGATTAAGTAAGATGAATACAGAGAATTGATGATTTTATTTAGCAATGTGGAAGTCTTTGTTGACCTTGACAAAAACAGCTTGAGTGGAGTGGTTGCAGAGGTATAGGTAAAAGCCTAATTAGTGTGATTTTAAGAGAGAACAAAAGAAGAGACCTTGGAGAGAGTGAGCATAGACAACTCTTTCAAGGAATTTTACTGTATAGGAGTGCAAAGAAATAGTAGATAGAGAGGAAACTGGGGTTTGGGAAGTTTTCTTTATTTTTATGCATGTTTGTGTGCTAATGTCAATAATCCATGAAAGATGGTAAAAACTGGAAGAAGCAGGTGAAAAATGGGAGAATTGCTAGAGAAATGCCTTTGCATAGGTGAAAGGGGTTGAGATATGGCAGGAAAATGGAGGGATCGGTCTTAGCTCAGAGGACTTCGTTCCTCCATGGTATGAGGAAAGCAAGTAGAGTCTGTGGGCACCGCTACTGCTGGGTGGAACTTATGGTGGTAAGAATTTGTTGAAGTACCCAACTAACAGCTTCCATTTTCCACTGGTGTAAGAAAGAAGTTATTGCATGAGGGTGAAGTTGAGGGAGGAAGTGTTACAGCCTTGGGGAGATAAGAAATAATTGTCTAGAGAAGAAGGGTATCAATAAAGTAGGGGCATCTAGAATGATTCTCAGGCAGCAGTTAGGGCCTCTTGAACATCAGTGATCATGAATTTGAAGTGAAAATAGTCAGCTGGTGAGAGATTAAGGCAGGAAAACATAATAGGGCAATTCCACTCTGCCCCAAACACATTCCAACACTAAAGGTTCTGGAAACTGCAAGAGGGCTGAAGTGAGGAAGAGGTGGTGGACCAAAGTCAAGATCTGCTCATCTCAATATTATCTCCAGAGCAGGTGCTACACACACATGCAGATGCACCCTTGTATAAACTTTCACCGTCAAGAGTCCTAATTTTTTCTTCACCACTATCACCTAGTCAAGTTGAGTCATTGTGGGCATAACTCAAGTAGCACTCTGATCACCTGGTCACCTTTGGCTTCATATCTGTTTGGAAAAGATTCCCAAAATTTTTGTAGGCTTTAGTGATCAACCACAATTTTTGTGACTTTCTGCATCAATATCATGAAATGCTAATAGAGAATTCTCAGAGAATGTTAAAACCGGAAGGCCCTTAGCAAAGGTGTGGCCTTATCTTGCCAGTAAGACAACAGAAGCCCAGAAGAAAAGTGATTTACATAAAGCATCTAATTTGGAATAGAAAGGGAGCTGGTACCGAGATTTTTGTCTCCTGCCCACTGCTCCTTCTGGCACGTGTCTCAGCTGGTTTCTTGGACTCGAGACAACTGCATAACTTCTCTCAATTGTGAAGTGAAAGTGGTTCTTGTAATGAATTTCACGGTGTCACTTTATGCCAGGCAAATGGACCATACCGATATGAAATTAATTTCATTTGATTGCCAATACTGTAATAATGAGTGATTTAAATAATGCCACCTTGAGAGAACTAGCCAAAATGTCAGATTTTAAGATTTCATTACTAATCAGGGAAATAGTGAGAATCTTCAAATTGGTAGCAGGGCCCATCTCTCCTTCCCCTCTTTTCCATGTCATGCCATGTCATAAGGCTACACCCTAAAACTGAGATTTCTGTTTCTAGCATATCCAGTACCCATTCATGTCAGGTTGGCGATGTGAATCTACACTTTCCACTAGGCTGATTGTTGTTAAATGTGAAGTAGTAGGAGAATAGCATACTATCTATTACATAATAATTTTAATTCCCCAGTAATAACGGTGCCCCTACATGGGAGATGACAACATAAGGGAGAAAATCTTATGGGAACAAGTTATGAAAAACACTTCTGCTTGGTCTCCCGTAATTATGTAGTTCATTTATGTCATCACGGTGGAGGGGTTAACATTTTCTGTGATGTGTTTTTTCTTTAGTTCATAGTGTAGCTATTTAATGGCTTTAACAAGTTGGTATTTGTGTGGCCTGAAGCATGGACGAGTGGAACAATGGAATGTTCCTTGAATGTGATAGCCAATTATCTGATGGGACTTGATTACACCAATGATCACTATGAAGGCAACTTGGATGCAAAGTTTCCAGAGAAGCATGGCTTGGAAGTTGGAAGTGAAATGAATGAGCATGATTTTATTGGCTAGTGTGGACATTTGAAACAACAATGATGATTTAGTCTCAAATGAGTGTGATCGTGGATCCCTCTCGGGTATGAGTGCCCACACGTTTTGTTGCTATAGGAGGCATGACAGGGGCATCGTTGTGAGGGCACAGCTCTACTCCCAGCTTTATCATGAACCTGTAGTTCCTGCAGTAAGAAACCTCCAGGGATCCAAAGATACAGTGTGTATGTGTGTGCATGTGGTGTGTGTGTGCACATGGGTGTTGGTTGGGAGAACGTAGGATGGAAGAAAGGCAATCGTTTGAACTATAATATATGAACGAACACAATCCTTAAGTTATGGAACAGAAGTTGAAGGATAGTTGTTTTCCAACTCCAAACTGCTGATGCGGTTTTATAAACTATTTCACAACAGATCTCAGCTGTACTTGGAGGACTTATTAATGCCACCCAAGCTCCCTGCTTTTCCTTCCTACCTCATACTATATGTCTAAGAGAAATAATAGTTGTTTTATAAATATGTGTTGCTCAGACATTCTCATTGTCCAAATCCTTTCTCCATACCATGCTATCTTTTCCAACTCTATGAAAAATCTTTAGCATGCGTGTCACTGTGCTCACTGAGGGTTCTCAGCAAGTATTTGGGCATAATGATGATGCTTGCTGTACACGGGATGTCATGTACTCTTAAATTTTCCTAACTCATTCTGACGTGATGAACTGACTATAAACCAGTGTTAGTATAGCATTTCACATTGGGCAGTATGCACTAGGCAAGGAAAATGTGCTTCAGTTCTAATTTATACCAAGTAGTAACTTGGAGTACTCTCAGGGAAGATGATGTGTTCCTTGGGGCCACATGAGACTATGTAATATATTCTGTTACCAAATAAAGTATCTTCTAAAATTCTCAATTGATTTTAATAAGAGGACTTGGCAAGGGAGGAAGAGATGATCTCCTTCATGTAAATGGTCATCTTTTTGCCTTGATAAGCTATCATAAATAGAAATAGGAAAGATTACTAATTGGTGTTAACAAAAAGGCTCTTGCTGACTTGGAGGCAAAGGGACTCAATAATGTGTTACCTGTTCACATAGTCACAGGAGCTGTTTGCAGCCCTACGTCTTGTGCCACAATGGCTGAAATGGGATTTGAGTATCTTTTCTTGGTACGGAATTTAACCATGGTATCTCAGGGGAATGACTTTACAAAGAGAATTGAAAGAGTCCTTCACAGATAGCAATGAGACTGACCAGCATGTCAATTTGAATATAAAGGCATCAATGAATCAAAAGATATTTGAGCTAGGTGTTAGGGATACACAAAGATAACTAAGATACGCTTTTGCGTGCAAAGAGATTATAGTCTGGAGAGGAAAGCAGGCATTGCACATATGGTATTTTTATACTTTTAATACAAGGCAAAAAGAAGTGGTGTCAAAGGTATAAATGAAAAGCAAATGATGCACTAGTTTTAATTGAGTACCTATGGGCACATATAGGACACAGTCCTCTGACTTTCAGAACGTGCAGTCCAGTGGCAGCAATGATAAGTTACCTTAGTGTTACAAGGCAGTAAAGGCCGTGCAGTTGGCATAGCAATAATCGCAGTGGGTATTCACAAAGGAAAGACATTCATTCCAGCTGAGTGATCAGAGAAGCCTTTGTCTCTGAGTAAGGACTTGAGTCTACTCATGAAATCTGTCTTGCTCACCGGTCAAGGTGATGGAATGAGCATCTCAAGCGGACCAAGGGAACAGCAGCAACGAGGTTCTGGAATCAGGGAAATGAAAGGTGGTGAGGTTCTGGAATTAGGAATAGCAACCAGCCAAAGCAGATACTGTCCATTATCGCCACAAGAACCCCCCCTGAAATGCTGGCCTGGGTGGCTCTGAAAAGTTTTGAGTGTGGCTGTGTTCCTTGAGTCCTCTGAGAACGAGAGGGCCCACTTCTCTTTTGCGTAGCCATGGCTTTACAACCCTCAAAGGAGAGTTTGCAAAGAAGAATGAGGAAAAGTAAGGTGACAGAGACTGATGCGATCAGATTCTAAGAGACTTGAGTGACAGGCTGCAGCTTTTGGCAAAGGGTTTTCTGTCTCCGTCTTTCTGGAGGCCCCTCTGGAGCTGTCCTTCTGCCTGGCAGAAGTTATTTTAATTTGGAAAGGTAATGGAACATTGTCAGTCCCAGCTCTGGGGAGCTTGGGGACACATCTGGAACCTTCTAACTTGGCCTCATCAACTGGGTGTTAGGGGGTTTCACCTCTGTACACTTTCTCATGTTTGCTGAAAAGGGTCTGAGCTGCCAGCTGAGCCGACAACCCTCACCCAGTTTCCTTAGGATCCAGGGATCACCTTTATGTTGTTGTGGGCCACACAGGGTGCCCAGGGAAGGAGTGAACATTTGAGCCGGCCGGGGTTTTGTTAGAATCAGCCAGGTAGTGGGCATGGCGTCTTATCTTAGTTCCACTATCTCCTATTTCTTCATCTCCGGCCTCCCTTCCCGACCCCTTCCTCTGCCTGCGCCACTTTCTCCTGTAATAGCACACACACAGTCACACAAACACCCACCCCGCTCCCCGATGCAATGAATATTGCTGTCAGTTCAAATAAGAGCACCCGCTGGATAGAATGGCAATATTTTCAGTCCTGGCAAACACGATCATAAGTTCAGTTTATTAATATTGCAACAGTTGCACTAAATGAGATCACTTGGCTAACAAAACATTTATCAACAAAACGCTGCCACCTACTGAAGTTTTGCAAACAGCCCAGATGATTGGATAAGATCACAAATTCACTCTGTCACAAGCTTATGGTCTTTTCTGAAATCGTTCTGAAAGGAGAATGATAACCAGCCAAAGCAGACGAGACATCCCTTTCATGCAGTCTGCGTAGAAGGTGTCAGGGTGGACCCTGCAGAGTGGCATTCGAACGGAGAAGGAGGGTGGGAGCTCTTGATGTTTAGCTTATCCTGAAATTTTCTGGCAGGAATTGGGGAATGCTCCCAGATGAGCGCTGGAGAGGGCTGTGTCTATCAGGAACACACTCTTCACACACGGATTTGCAACGCTGGTGTTCAATCTGCAGAGGAGACACATGAACGAAACAAGGTTTTTATTTTTGTTCTCTAGACAGTAAATATATTTGGCACCAAAAAAAAAAAAAAAATCCCATGAAACTTCTGATGATAATAATAGCTATTTTTCTATGTGAACATATAGCTGTGAAAATACACTTTCATTCAAAGACTCCTTAAACTGTGGAAACCACTTTAGAAAGGGATAATTGAGTTGTTGTGTTTATAAAGTTCAGACTACTTTAGTAAGTAATGTGAGAATGAATTTGTAATGCCAAGGAGTACGGGGAAAAAAGAGAATGCAACAATGATGATTTATGTGTGATTTTTCTTCCAAAGCTAACAGTCACTCTTCAAAAAATCTTAGGACATAATTTTGAAATGTTGAATGACAAAACAGGGCTCTAAATACCACGGCTCCCCTCCTCCAGCTCAATTCTGCAGCACGCTGGGGTTGAAAGAAAGAAAACGTGGCAGTCCTATAGACCCATATGCCTACTTCTCACTTCATTTCATCTATGTGCGGAAATATCATCTTCCCCGGTGTACTGAGGTTCTCCAGGGGAGGGCCTTGGCTCCCAGGGTCTAGGACAGTGCCTTGGACGTTGCAGGGACCAATGAAAGGAGACAGCTAAGAAGTTAGCATGTCTGAGATCTATTTAGCAAGCCACACCAATTTCAGTAAGTTCCAGATCCCTAGTATTAGGGAGTTTTTAAGGATTGATTTTTTCCTTTTCTTTTCTTTTTCTGGAAATCCCCATATCTCTCTGACAACCATGGGCCTGGGATTACTGGTCGAATGACTTTTGGTGGGTGAATGCAGCCTTTCTCAATGTAAGAGCAGAGAGGCGGAGAGGAGGGACTTGTGCACATTTCTGATTAGGGTAAGAAAACTCCTAGCCTGGGCTTCTCCTACGCAGATCCGGGTCTCTGCTCTGTCATTTCTCTAAAGTCACACCAATGTGAGCCCAAAAGAGAGGAAATGGCAGGGTAGTAATGAGAGAAGGGAAGCCGGCCCGGTGTTAGGATCAGCTAAATATATAATAAAAACAAATAATACCATTTATTAAGCATCAAGTATATGCCAAACACTGTTCAAGGCATTTTACCTACATTGATTCTATTTCATGTAACATTCTCTCAAGGTAAGAGTCGCTGTACCCATTTTATAGACATAGACGCTAAGATCCAGAAAGATTAAATGACTTGGCCAAGTTTTCCCAGATGAACATGGCAGAGCAAACCCAAATCTAAGTGTATCTCTTCTGCTCTGAAAGACCCTGCTATTTTTTATGACACCAATCTGGGCACAGTCGGCATATTTTTCTCTTCTCTTGTCCAGAGAGGGTTAAGTAGAGACGGGAGTAGAGGAAGTTCCTCTCTATTCTACCCAGGGAAGTTGCACTTCTCTTGCACGTGGGAGAACAGAGTTCACAGTGTGCTAGTAAATGAGATCATGGGTAGGAAGCCCTTGGACCTCCTTAGAAGTAAGTGACTATAAAAAATCCAAGCCATTTGTATCACTCTTGTAGGTGATGTGATTTCAAATGGACAGAGAGCACAGTTTGTCTTCTGTTCAAATTGGCATCCCTTCATGCCATTCTGGGAATTAGTTCAGAACTGACTACAGGAAACATAAATCACCTTTGATACCCAGTACTATTTCCTAGCAGGCCCATATTTTCCCAGGAGGTTCTTTCTCTGTAGTAGATAAAAGTTTGCCTTCATTTCATGTGATCTCATTTCATTTTCCTCTTCAGTAGATACCAGCCTATGTCCATCATCCTGGGCAAAGAAGGATGCTGTCCTGGGCACTTAAATTCAAGGTGGTCCTACTGGAACCTCACTTTTTCCACTGAATACTTCCATCACTCCTATTGTTATCGGGGGAATAATTCTCTTTCTCATTGAAAGGAAGAGCACATTCTGAATATGTAACAATAACCTGCATGCAGCTCTCTGATTATAAATATCAAGTGTTCCAACAGCCCCATCAGTGTAGTGATCAAAGGCATGAAGGACTCGCTGCTGAAGCAGCAGGTGACCCAGCACAATCGGGATGAAGGGAAATGCTGAGTAGACACAGGGTCCCAGGAAATTCACATTCAAGATTTTTTTCTGATGTATTCTCAGTTGTGCCTTTTAAAAGGATTTCACTAAAAGCTAACAAGGTGGTTGATTTTGCATGGAATGCTACCCGATCATTAAAAATAAACTTGAGATTTACTGATCGGTAATTATTTTTATTTTTAACCACTAATAAAGCCAGTAAGTGTTAGTTATTATAATCCCTTTCACCTCTGGAAAAAAATAAGTTAAAAGTGTTTCCATTGATGACGTCCTTCAGAAAGATGTTATTCTATGAGCCTGGGAGAGATGCGGGGCACAGAGAAAAATTCTGGAAGATTTGGTGGCCAGGGACTTCATGGAGGGCATGTGTTTGGGAAATAAATTCTTTGTTCTTTCTGGGAGTAAATAATATGTTCTAGGAACTGTGTAGTTCTGTGAACATCACAAAGTTTACTTACACGAGCTGAAGTGGTACAGCCTACTACACCTAAGTTGCGTGGTACACTCCTGCTCCCCGGCCACGAACCCGCACAGCCTGTCACTGGACTGAATGCTGTAGGCAACTGTAACGCAATGGGAAGAATTCATGTATCTAAACATATCTGAACATGGACAAGGTACAGTAAAAACACGGTGTAAAAGATGAAAGTGGCACACCTGGACAGGCACTCACCGTGAACGGAGCTTGCAGGACATTAGTGCTCTGGGTGCGTCAGTGCGTGAGTGGCGAGTGAATGCGACGGCCTAGGTTGGACGTCACTGTGCGCTACCGTAGACTTTATAGACACTCTACACTTAGACTACACTAACTTATAAAAACATATTTCTCTTTCTTCCATAATACATTAACCATAGCTTACTGTAAGTTTTTAACTTTATAAACCTTTTTATTGTTTTAAATTTTTTGACTCTTTTGTAATAGCACTTAGCTTAAAACACAAACACATTGTACAGCTGTACAAAAATATTTTCTTTCTTTATATTCTTATTCTATAAGCTTTTTTCTCTTTTTAAAGTTCTTAATTTTTTTTTTTTTTTTTACTTTTTAAACTTTTTTGTGACTAAGACACAAAAACACACGTTAGCCAAGTCTGCACGCAGTCAGGACCATCAATATCACTGTCTTCCACCGCTGCATCTTGTCCCATGGGACGGTCTTGGGGGCAAACCAGGCACGGAGCTGTCACCTGCTATGCTGACGGTGCCTTCTGCTGGAATACCTCCTGACGGGCCTGCCTGAGGCCGTCTTACAGTTAACCTTTTTTTCAATAGGTAGAAGGATTACACTCTAAAATAACGATAAAAAGTATAGTATGAAAAATACATAAACTAGTCACATAATTTTTTCTTATTAAGTATTACATACTACACATAATTGTAGGTACTATATTTTTATAGGGCTGGTGGCACAGTGGATTTGTTTACATCAGCATCACCATGATCACGTTGGGTATACCGTCACTAGGCGACAGGAACTTTTCGGCACCATTACAATCTTATGGGACTATCCTATGCATATAGGGTGTAGATATGGCTCATCCTTGACTAAAACGTCATTGTGCAGTGCATGACTGTATTACTGTTGTTACTAAGTTAAACACCAGTTATTACAACACACACATTTTTACACCTAAAAATTTTAATTGGTTACTTTTGAAGAATGCTATTTCATTTCTTCTGAGTGAAAACTGATTAAATCCATTTCCTGGTGAGTGAAGAAAGCCATCAGGTTCCGTGCTGGCCATTCACCTGTTTCTTCTCAGGTCCTTTCCTTGCCTTTCCCTGTTTTTTCCCTGGATTTCAGGGAATGCTATTTCCCAGGGTTCCCACCTTCTAGTTGCTGGGAAGTTCGACCAATGGATGGTACAGCAGAAAACTGGTGGGTGGGATCTGAGGGGAAGGCAGGAGTTCCCTCTCTGTTTCTCTGCTTTGGGTGGCACCTCCAGTAGCGGCTCTGCCTCCGTGGAGGTCTGACTCACGCTGCACAGCCTCCCTTCTGTGGGCACCTCCTCCTTAGGCTCTGTGGCTCTCGAAGTGATAGCAGCTACCTACTGTTATACGTGTCTGAGTAGCTGCACTGACCCTTGTCTGATGTTTCAGTTCATCCATTCTTCATGTCACTCATTCCCTACATTAAATCCCCTGTGTTTGACACACCTGGAATGTGTTCTGTTTCTCTGGTTAGACACTGACACAGTGTCCTGTTGGATTAATACCCAATTCATATGTGTTTCACATCTTAATGTGCCCTAATTTACTGAGATCTGTCCTTACACCTAACAGGGTTTGTGGTGGCGGTTGTTGTTGTCTGTATTGTTATTATTCCTTATTCCATTACAGAGTCCCCTTATTTCTCTGCAGAAATATGTTTTTTGGGTAGAAGAAATATCCAGAGGTGTTCTTATTTTAAGAATCATTAATCCAAAATGTTGCCAATTTTTGAACTCTGAAACTCTTCAAAGATTCCAGACTTCCTGCCTTCCAAACTAAGGTCCACAAAAGGCTATGTACAAATTCTATTGTTTTCCTCTCTTTGTCAATATCTTTCCTCATCAAGTGCAAGGTGTGCACTCATTCCAGAGTACATTTTATTCTTCTCAGAGCAAATGAAACCTGTGGAGCACTTGTTGGCCAGGTATAGTAGAGAATATTCAGAAATAAAAGGAGAGCAAAGATTTGTATGCACCCTTTTAACTTGCCCACTAAAAGGTAAAGCTTTCCAAATAGCCAGACCAGGGAAAATCTGTGAATGAGCCATGCTGCTAAAGACAGGGTCCTTTAGTTGGTAATGAAATTAGACCAGAGAAGAGCATAAGTAATGCTTGTCAGTTGGGGATCATGTGGAACCATATGCTAACAGCTTTAGTGACCAGTGTATCAGCAGAATACCCATACTGATGTGAAAAATATGAGTATCCATAAAGTGGTGAATGGTATATTGGTATATATTGTAGCTTATAAAATCTATAAATAAATATAAATTCTAAAACTATGTGCATGCTCCTTATTGCTTTTGCACTCTGGCATCAGCCACAGTGTGATGTTTTGGGGGGAGGTTTAGGTCTCCAACAAAGTGTATCCTTATACCTAGGACAGGTGCTCTCGGGACATGCTCTTGGGGTTCAGCTTAGATTACCCTGAGGCTAGGCCAGTAAAAGGGTCCGTACCAGGCCAGCTTCAGATCCAGGAGTGGGAGCCAGCATGTATTCTCCAACTCCGGGGAATGGTTTTATGGGTGTGGGCTTTGGAGACAGACAGACTGGATTTGAAACACTGCTCTACTCAGAGCTACGTGTGCTATTGTGGATAAGTTACTTTACCTCCCTAAGCTCTACTTTCTTCTGAAAAGTGAAAATCTTAATTAAACCATAGCATTGGTGAAATATTAAATCAGATAATACGTTGAAAATGTTCAGCACTCTTCCCAGCTCAAAGTTAGTATTCAACAACAGATGAGTAAAGGGTCTGCAGAGCTGGACCCTATTCCAGGGCAATGCTGGAGTCACTCCTTCTAGTTTGTTCCTACAGATATTAAATTTTCCTTTTCTTTGTGTTTCTTTAGGCCGAAGACACTTGCCATATTTTGCATTTGATGCATAAGACAGGTCTTGATAATCTCAAAGTTTTCCTAGGACTAGAGGTGCAAACCAAGAACTCTCAGTGCATCTGTTACAAAGCTCCCAGGGGGAGTACATTGTAAGAAAGTTATGTCTCTCTAGGAAGGGTCCTGGTTGAAATCCCTGTGCTGGACTTGATATTTCTGTCCAATATACGAAAACTAAGTTGCATCATTCTTTCTTTAACTCTACTGCCAATTTTAGGGTACATGTGCTATTTATTCTACTTATTATCTGTTAAAGTAATTAAGCATTCCTGGCAACTGGGATAGTCACTGTGAACTTAATGACTAGAGTAGAAGTTAGCACAGCTGATCAGGGACTGCCAGGAAATACCCAATCAGGGGAACATTATTTCTACAAGCCTGGTAGGATGGTTCCTTCTCTTACTTTTGTCTGTAGCTCAGTACTGAGTCCTGTGGACTGCTTCTGAGGGTGTGGGGTTTACAAGAAAGTTCATTTTGCAACTTTAAGTGACCAGGGAGATAATAAATAGGAACATGACCCTTAATGCTCAACACTTCATTATATTTGCATGTGGACAGGATAAACTCTCTAGGAGTTGAGAACAAGCTGTTCCTCATGGTCTGACGCTGGAGCTAGGGGAATTCAGGGTGGGGGTGGAAGAGAGGGTAACTGACCCCCTGGGATGGAGCTCAATGGCTATCCTTTTTGCAGGGGTCCTAGGAGCTGGTCTTGTGAGTGGGAGAAGCAAGGAGGCCACATTTCAGTTTTATTTTCTTTCTCTTTGATTGCTTGGCTATTTTGAAGCAGAATATTTTCCCTGAAAACATTTTCTCGTCTTTGCCTATCAGTTTCTCTTTCCTTCACCTGCTTTTACAATTCCAACTTCCAACTCTTTTTATCTCTCTCTATCACTTCATCTTTCCCCAATAGCCTTTCACTGGCCTCAACAGTCCCTTCCCTTACAGCCTGAGCAGTCGCCTCAGCCCTCCCTGACCTGGGTGGTCAGGGTCCAGCATAATTGAGTGCCTTTCATTCTGATACTGGTGAGCACTCACACCGAGCCCGCTCCCCTGATGTCATTCCATTAGACCACGCTATGCCCTTCATACGAGGCAAGATGCACTTTGCTGGAACTCCGGCCATCTCGCAATCCCACTAATAGCCTTTTACTGTAGGGAGACCATCCACAGCAGCATCTAAAAGCGCCCATCTATCCAATGCCTCCTAAGGAAGAGGCAAATAGGGAAGCTAAAAGAAGGATAAACGTTTTGGTCTCCCACTGTAATTGCAGTTAAGTAAAGCAATTGGTTGTGTGTGGAGGTGGTGGACTTTCTACCTTCAACCACGTATTTCCACCCCATGGTCTAGTAACTGCAGCAGACGTTGGACACAAGAGCAAAGTGGAGCACATCGTATTTTCCTGACATTTGTGACACTAAAGATATAGAACATTTCATCATCAATATTATTAATAAAATCTAGCATTTAAACATTTCTTTAAAAAATATCAGACCAGAGCCAAGCAGTGTCTAAAAGTATATTTGTCACAGGTCCATTACATGCAGTGGAGCTAATGTTACACTGAAATGAGTTTTCATCTCAAAAGAAAATGTATTTTCTTTAATTTCTATGATCGATCTCCTCTTCTGCTTGGAGCCCCATCCTTCTGTGGGTGGAGAAAAAACTGACCATGAAAGATCAATCAATTTTGTTGTTATGAAAGGATCTTTGGGGTGAATTTAGCCTCTCTTAGATAAATGCTTAGGCTTTTATGGCTTTTCTCCCTTTTCCTTCTCCTTGCCAGGATAGTATCTGGGTATGGCAAGAAGACTACTTGTCCTCATATCACAGTGTCCTCCTCTGGTCCTCCCTGGCCACAGGAGCAGTGTCCCTCTGATCTTGTCACAGAGTAGGGTACACGTGAGCATCTCCACTGGGGGAACAAAAACCCTTTCTTTGGCGTGACTGACACCCTTGACCTTGGCATTGGTCATCTCTCCTCTAAATCTCAGCCACATCTTCCATTCAGTTCCTGGGTTAGCTGATCTCCCTGCAGCACCTGTTACAACATTCGCAGATTTCATCCTGGCAGGTCCGCTGTACCTCCGCGGCCTTACTCTTCTTCTACTAGGAACTCTCAGAGATTTCACTAAAACTGACAGTAGAGTTAAAGAAAGAATGATGATGGAAGTATTGGAGAGACACATTAAGTCCAGAGCATGTATTTCAGACCACGAATGCTTCCTAGAGAAATACAAATGTCTTAGAATGTGCCCATTTGTAGTTTCATATTGGCAGCTTTGTATCAGAGCATTAGGAATCTTCAGTTTGCACCTCAAGTCCTAGGGAAACTTTGGGATTATCTGGGCCTGTCCTGTGCATCCACTGCAAAACATGGAAAGTGTCTTTGGGCTGAAGAGATACAGGGGACATTATCTGCAGTCCTTTCTATCACAAGATTCTTCCTTTAGTCTGGTTGACCAATTGTGTGGTTGGTGCCATGTTGGACATGGTGCTTATTTAGGGACACTTAGTGGTTTCAGTCTGCACCAGAGGGAATGGTAGCATGGCCACAGCTCTGGGACTCTCCCCCTCCCACCTCTACCCTACCCTCCACCCATCCAGCCAAAGAAACTAGATGCAGGTCTTTGGCCT